>JBAMBQ010003685.1:0-53142 GCA_037044495.1 Stegana nigrithorax
TTTTCCCCTCCCATATAGTAGCCAAATATTTGGTCTACGTATACCAAAAGTGTTTGAATATTTTTTAAATATTTGATGCAATTCAAATAGTGTCCAAATAATTGTCGTATATTTTGTACAAATCGGATTGTAAACTAATGGTGACTGAATAGTTCTCAAATATTCGATACAATCCAAATCGTGGTAATCCTATAGTCAAATATACGATACAATCTGAATAGTCATCGAATAGCTGACAAATATTTTATACAAGTCGAGTAGTTGTCGAATATTTATTATAATACAATCCGAATAGTGACAGAATAGTTGTCAAATATGTTATACAAGTCTCAGTCATAGTGACCGATTAGTTGTCAGATGTGTAATAAAATCCGAATAGTGACCGAATAGTTGCCGGATATTTAACCTACATCGATAAGTTGCCAAATATTTACTATGCAACGAATAGTTGTCGAATATTTTGTCAATGCCAATTAGTTGGTACAAATAATTACCCAATATTTTGTCTTCACCAAATAGTGACTGAATTTTCTTGGTTCCTCTTCAATGACGATATGTTAAAATATGTTCACGTGTGCAGACGTAAATGCTTATGTAAAATGGAATTAATTACTGCATTTGGCAACAAGTTCAAGTGAATGCATTCGCTGTAGGTCTCTTGCGCAAAACTCTGATATGTTTGTACATATATTCGATTTAATTATTTTCTCTGCATAATATATGCTTCAAACAACTACAACAACTAATTAACATTGAATAGCCAATAAAAACAATAAGCATTATTGCATTATATCATGTATCCTTTGTTGAGTTACGCAATTATAACTTGCGGTTGGATCTGACGTAATTGCTCAACTATCGAATCACAATCGTAGCGATTTAAACTGCAAATGATACCATTAAATATGTCGGTGCACACACCCACAGACACGCATTTGCACTTAATGAAATATGACATGATTAAATTCTGATATGACAACGCCGTGACGCAACAACTGACACGCTCCTTAACAACTTCTTTAGTAAGCATATCCTATTATTATTATTATTATTTGCGTATGCGCTGCAATGACTATGACGATGGCGGCAATGATGGCGCCGGCGTCGGCGTCAACGTCAGCGTTGGCATGGGCGTTTATAATGCAATTGAAAATTGGCAGCGCGTGCAGAGTTACATATGTCAATTATGGCGCATTAAAGACGATTATTTTACATTACGTTACGTTGCGTGTGCTAAAGGTAGGCAAACACTTAAAAACTGGCATAAATATCCTTTGGGTAATTGTCTGACTGCCTCTCAGACTGTCTATTTGCCTGTCTGCCTCTATGCTTGCCAGGTTTAGTTGATTATTTGACAGTTGTGTGCTTATTGCGCACAAACACTTACACACACACACACACACACATTCATGCATAAACGCGCAAATAATGCAGGTAAACAAAGGCTAAGCTAAGCACAAGTGTGCACATTTCAATATGCTCTATGACACATGCACGCGTGTATGTGCACACGCCAAGCCCTTCGCAAGCCGCTGGCAGCAGCCAAATGCTGCAAATTGCTTACGTATGCATGGCAAGTCAAATAAACGTAATAATAAAATTGTAGCATACCACAAGGGGCACTCAATAAAATGAAATTTCTATACACGACGCTCTGCATTCTGCTTTGTTTATGGCATTATGGCAAACCCAAAATATACATATACATATACGTATCCGTATATATATACATATGTATATGTATACGTATGTAAATATTTTCTTATTGTCTGCTTTTTGTTTGGCCGCTTTTGTGCATACACATGAAAAGTACATCACTGCGCCAGCACTACGAGTATAACTGCTGGCTGTTCTTTATATTTTGCGTTTTGTGCAGTTAGCATTTCTGCTTTTGCTGTTGGTATTTGTGTGCATATTTGTGTGCATACATACATACATATACAATATAAGTAGGCACTTCAAATATTTGCATGCTGCACGTGACAATTGCGAGTCAGCATTTTGCATACTTAGGCATTTTTTCTTATTTAGTGCAGTAAAAAAAAAAAAATTTATATGTATATATATATATTTATATGGCAAGAATTTTTGTACAACACAATAGAAACAATTTTAAGTTGATTTTATAACAATTGCGGTGCTTAACAATTGTGCGCTTATCAAAGCAGTTTTGGGGCATGCAACATGCAACAAAAGCAAAGCCAACTCTGGCAACTATACATGGCTTTATTATTTAAGTCGTACAAATTGTTATTGTTGTTGTTACTATTATCGTTTGGCTTCATGAGTCTATGCCATGGCTTTCTGTTTTTGTTGTTATTGTTGTTGTTATTGTTGTTATTATCGTTGTTTGCTATTACTGTGAAAAGTGTTTTAATGGCAGAGAGCATTTTCGCATTGCGTGACTGCAGCACATTTGTTTTATGTGCAATTTTATAATTGGAAAACTTGCATTAACTTTGATCAAATATTTCAAGTGCAATCACAAACGACGAACACACATGACTGCCTGACTGCCTGCCGTCCTGCCTCCTTGCCAGCCTCCCTTGCCATGGCTGCGCCTGCCTGACTGTGCTCAAACGCATGCAGACTTGAAAGCCCATGCCAACAACAAAATGCGCGCAGGCATGACGTGCTATGTGCGTGAAAGAGACAGTGAGTGCAAAAACGAGCCAGCACGAAAAGCATATTGAGCCTGGCAGCATGTGGCGTGTGTTGCAGCATAAGCAAAAACCCTGCCCCCCACCGAAACCAACAAAAAAAGCAAATTCAAAACATAAAAAAAGAAACAAACTGTTGAAAACAACATCAAAAACACATTTTCACACTAAAAGCAAAAAAAAAAAAAGTGCATGCATGCGCGCTGCCAACTTGCTTTTTAGACACACACACACACAGGCATACGTATGCTATTTTGCATTTACAGACCACATATATATATATATATATATGTATATGTGTGCACACACACACACACACACCCCTACAAATGTATGTATATATTTTTATTTCTTGCCACTATTCGCAGTTTGCGCTAAAAAAAAAAAACACAAAAACAATACTACAAAAAGCTGAAGAAAAAAACAAATATAACAAAAAACTAAAAGAAAAACCAACAGAAAAAATAACAACAACAACAACCAGCATGCTGCACTATTTGCCATTGTTTGCTGTTGCTGTTTCTTTTTTTCTATGTTCTCTTGGCATTTTGTTTAGTTTCATTTTTTTTTAGTCTAGTTTTTTATGCAGCACTTCCGGCGCAAAAATTGTATACAAAGCGAAAAAAAAAAAAAACAAAAAAACCAAATAGGCGCAACTGTTTTTATTTTTTCACTTACTGTTTTTTTCTTTTATTTTCTTTTTGCTTACTTTATATTTGCGTGCATGTTTGTGTATAAATATATATGTATGCACATGTATGCATTTTTTTTCTTGTGTTTTGTTTATTTAAAACACTAAAAAATGCTGTTTCAGTTATAATTTTTGCATTTGTTTTGTTTGTTGTTTCTTTTTTTATTTGGTTTTGTTTGCATGTTCTTGATTTTTGTTTAGTTGCAGGCAAGTTTTGTAAACTATTTATTTTGTTTTTTTCTTATTTAACATTTAATTTGCGCACAAACTGCAACTGAAATTAAAACGCATGTTTTGTTTATATATTTTTTTATAATTCATTAAACATGCGCCAGCTTACTTTAACTATGAGTGTTATATAAAAATAAATTGAAAATAAAATGAAATGCATTTTTGATGCTAAAAAAAAACAAGTTTGAACTGTGTAAGCCAGCGAAATAATTAATTTGTGCGCACTGTGCAAAGTAGAATGTGCCTCTTAGGGGTAGAAGTATTATGTAAATGACAGTCATATGTGAAATTGGAGTTAATCCGCTGTTGTTGTTTATAAGGCATACAAATGACTGCAGCACACAAATGAAAACTGTTACATAAACAGCACAGTAAAATTGCACATGCTGAGAAGTGCGTACTGAAGCGCTTGAGTAATTTGGCATTGCCGAGACGTGGGTACTGCTGGCAATGCGCAATTGCGGCACCGCAGGCACTGCACTGAGCTAGGCACTTAACTTGCTTTCAAACATTCGTGTGCTTCTTACTTATTGACGTACCATGGTCGATCCTGCTTACACGGGAAATAAAAATTATAGGAATTTTAAATTTTTTGACTCTATCCGAATTACATTATGATTTGAGACGATCCGGATTAGGCGGTACCCGGTGTTCCTACTGTACTTAGTTTGTTTTAAAAAAATAGAAATAAATAAATAAATTGTTTTTTTCCTTTTTCAATATCAAAAGTATTCGGCATGTTCAATGCGATATTCGGCTTTTATTTTACTTATGAACCGAATAACAAATATTTGGCAACTATTCACTTTAGACCGAATATTCGATATTTGGTCTATACTTATCGAATATTCGTTACGTCAATGCCTCAAAAAATTGTTCTCAAAGCAGTCATCAATAAACTAAAATTTGTCGACTATATAACGTTGCCGATTGTTTTTGTATGCTTGGCAGCTTTTAAGCAAATCCATTAGCTTGACAGTGGCAGCAACTGTTGCCGCGTCTAAACATATGTGAAATTAAATAATAATAAGAAGAAGAAAAAGAACTGCAAACATATGCTAATGCGGAACAAAATAAAGCTAATGGCAAAGTGGCTGATATATATGCATATATAGTATATGTACGAGAATGCCAGGCAGTGCTGAACTGAACTAAACTAATTATTATTTCAATTGCGTTCACATAACAATTGTCACACCCACGACTACTTATCGCACATATTATCATCATTTACTCAGCGTCACTTAGCAGAACAATCGACGTCAATTAATTATGCCAGACTGCTTGGCTTGATTGTCGTCTGGTTGCTCTGGCCCCTGCACCGGCCTGGCCTGGTCTGGTCTGGTCTGGCCGTCGCTATCTTGTCGCTGTGTCTGTCTCTTTGTCTGTTGGCATAATCTGGCAGCGTACGTTTTCATATTTATAGTCTTGTCTCCGCTGCTCAGATTACTTTGAATGTCAACGCCGCCAACACACTGCAGCTGCCCACGCGATCGCCTTAAACTTGCTTATGTCTACAAACGCAGCGGTATGCCTTATTTCATGTGTATGTGTATGTGTGTGTGTGTGTGTGTGTGTGTGTGTGTGTGTGTGTGTGTGTATATTTGTATGTGTCACAATGAATTGTACAAAATTTATTTGTTAACTTGGCTTGGCTGCTGTTGTGCAAGCAAATATAAATTTACATAAATACGTACTTAATTTTTTAATAATGTATTTAAATTTAATTTGCACAAACAGGCGTCGCCCAAAGCTGTCAAAAATGCTTTTATTGACAATTCGCCGACAAAGCGTTTGTGGCTACGCTTCAACGCATACACACACACACACACACACACACACACATACACATACAAATACATATAATATTTTCATTGCTGTCGTTTTATATTTTTAGTATTATTATTGTAATTTGTATTTTGCTCTTGGCTTCTGTCAATTGTTAACGTACATATGCACATATATAGTAAATTTATTCGTATCAATTAAAATATATTAAGCAGACTTACAAAATATTTATTAATGTGTTTTTTTTTTTGTTGTGTATTTTGCAGGTAAATAATTGAAATTCATGACTGTGACGATAAATTCAAAACATGTTTCACATGTAAGTGCCAAATTGTTTATTATGCTGTTTTTTTATATTAATGGAATTTTTTCTGCCGCAATAAATCTAAGTAAGTAACAGGGCACTGATCACTTTATATGGCACATCAATGTCTGCATTGTTCAATTTTACTTGATATTAGCATATAACAAATAGCACCATCTATTACAGTGTGGTAGTGTTGGAAAGTTGCCTTGTTTTTCTTTCGATCCCAGCTAAGCTCAACGTCAGTTGGCAAGATGTTACTGTATAGCACATTTGTTAGTGTAAAGAAGTTATTTGCCTGCCAGAGCAATTATTTATTATTTATTTGTGTTAATTGCAAAGTGTAACGAAGCCGGCGGGCATTACTAGTTTAGTATAAATTTCATGTACAGCAAAATCTTCCTTAACCGAAAACAGACGGTGATGGTCATTTTGTCCGATTATTAGAACTTTTACTGTGTATTATTTGCATGAGTAATGCTTAATTATTTTTATAATGTAATATAAAACTTAAAAGCGAAATATAATATAGCTTAATTTACACGTGCGTGTATATGTACACAGTTTATGGTTTGCATTTAGTGTAATTGCATAAATGACAATTGCGTTTTGATTGTTCAATTGTAAGCTGAGTTAATTTGTGTTGTCACCGTTAAAGCGCATTAGGTTGCAAGGTTGTCGTTCGTCACATGCTGTCAACTGTCTGTCTGTCTGGCTCTACACATCTAACAAACATACATATTTAATTACATGGCGCTACATGTGTGCACATATATGTACATACGTAATTGTTTGCATACGCACACGCATATAAACATGCCATACACATGCCGTACACATGCATGCTAAGCCGCTTTGTCGTATTATTGTACAATCTGTGTGCGCACAGACAGCAAAGCCATTATCTGCTAAATGAAAAAAAAAAAAATAAAAAAAAAATATAAAAATAAAATAAAAAGTTTTAAAAAAAAAATACAAGTAAGCAAAAACAAAATCAAATAAGAAAAATTAAATGAAATAAAATATGCCCACAAATAGTCATGGCAATCGAAGAACAAATTGAAATGAATTCAAATAACATAAAATAAAACGGTATAAAATTAAATAAAATTAAATAAATCAGACAATTCAAACAGCTTAACAAAATTGTATACGTAAGAATTTTTGTTTTATTTTATTTGCGTCGTAATTGTGCGTAAGCAATATTGAAAATAAATATGCAAGAAATTCAATTAAAATATAAAATGCTTGTCTGCCTGTATAACTGTATGTCCGTCTGTCTGTCTGTCTGCCAGCCTGTCTGTCAGCTTGTCTTTTACATAATGCAATTCATAAATGAAATATTTTATTGTTGGTTCTTTTTTCCATTGCCTGCGTGTTAAATAAATGCCATAATGAAATATATGATATTAAAAAATGTCACACAATAAAACATTTGCTTCACTTTTGTTTTATTTTATTTTTATTATTTTTTTTTTTTTTTTGCATTTATGCAAAATATAAAAAGCTTAAGTCGCGTAATTATAGTAAAGTGTGTGTGTGTGTATGTGTGTGTATGAATTTTATTGTTGTTTTTGCTTTAATACACATATCTTTTTGACGTTTACGTTTACGTTAACGTTTACTTTTACGTTTGCATTTGCATTATTCATTTGCTCGTTGTCATGCCATTCATTATTTTATTTCATTAAATTTGCGAACTTAACTGCCAATGGCGCAGGCACAGCAATGCCACGCCATGCAACGCAACGCAACGGAAAGCAAGGCATATGTCCTTATGTTGCCACTATTGTCCGCCGTCTGCTGTCGTATCCTTGTGCAAATGCTCGCCATGCGTGCTCTACTGTCTGTCCAGTCTCTCTGTCGTCTGTCCTGTCCTGTATTGTACTGTAGGGTCCGTACAGACAGACGTGTGTCTGCTGTTGCGTTTCACTTTGGCAGCAAATTGAAAGCCATTGGCATGCCATGCAAACGTATGGCAACGTATGGGACGGCATGGCAAGGCGTGTTGCTTGTGTTTTGCCTTGCATAAAAAAAAAATGAAAAAAAAAAAATCATGTTGCTGCTGCAACATTGTAAATGAATTTATGATGTGCAGAGCGCGCGCAGGCAGCCGCCATATCATCAACATCAGCAGCAGCAGCAGGAACGGCAGCAGCAGCAACAACATCCTGCTCATCAACGCCAGCCACTGCAGCAGTATGATGATATTTTTTCTTATTTTTATGTTTCACTTGTTTTTGTTCTTTTTCTTTTTTTTCTTTTGCTTTTCATGTTTTTGTTTTACATTTTAATTTTTGCGCTTGTCTGTGCGCCATACATGTGGGCGTGGTTACACACAATGCGGTGGCGTTTTGCTTGCATTTCATATATGCCGCAGCGTTCTGTCTTTCTCTCATGCTGAAATGTTCATCAAAATTTCCATGCATATGCGCTTTGGATACGCGTCTGCTTTTGTATTTTTTTTCTTGTTTTTTGTTCTTTGGTTTTTGACATAAAATTAATTTAATAGTAATGCGGTTTCATTATGCGTGCAACTTCAGCGGTTTTACAGCGCACAATTGAGTGCATTTAAAAATATATACAAATTTACCGCTGAAAATATTTTATTAAGTCAGCTGCATAATTACTTTCTTTGAAATATTATTGTGCACATTATTTCATGTTATTCAACGGACAGTTAAATACTAATTTAAGTTAAGTTGATATTACAGATTAGTTTAGATGAGCTGAGCAGTGATTAACTTACAGCATTGGCCACTACTTTGTCTACTATATGTCGACAATTGTTAAGCAAAGTCACAGCTGTGAAAAAATTTAAATAAAGCCAAGTTGCACAGTAATTGAGATCAAAACTTAAGCTTACTTAGCCCATTGTATGCTTATGAATCTTAAAAATTAAATCATACTACTTATTAAAAAGCGTATAACACCAAAAAAAAATTGCTTGGAAAATGATATGACTTGCATATTATAATTAGGAATACATTCCAAAATTTGCGAAAAGCTCATAAGACCAAAAAATCGCATAGAAAAGTGAGTATCAACTAAGAAAAAATGGAAACAGTGAATAAGTCAAGACCCCTAGACTTAAAAAAAAACAAGGAGTAAACAATTTTCATTAAATTCAAATCAAATGCATATTTTATTTTTAAATAATTATATTTATTTCATTTTACTTAAATATATTATATGAAAATTAAATATTAAGTCTGTTTCTTCGCTTTCTGATATAACATCCGCCAACGTTTGTGAACTGGCGCGAAATTATTATCATCACTGGAAGAGACATGACTAGATTAAACGATAATTTCAATTACTGAAGATTCTGCTGATTTGAAACGTACGTCTGCCTTTATCCATATATACGTACACCATACGAGTAACTAATACTCTTGTCAGTTGCTCGCAGACAGTGTTGCTAACCGCGCTTATTATTAAACAAATATTTAAAACGGGAAATTCCATACAAAGTACAGAAGCAAAAAATAAATCGCATAACTTGGAAATCTTGTAAAAAATATTCCGCATAAAAATTGTATCGAAATCCGCATGAATTTAAAACCGTGTAAAAAAATTCACATAAAAAGAGAATTGAGTGTATATGTATATGTATGTATGTATTTATGTATATATAAATGTGTATATATTTTTTTTATTATTTTTTTTTCATTATTAAATCGTTTTTTTCGCGCGACTTGCTCACATTTTTGCGCAGCGTTGATTCTGCAAACAATGCAGCATTGAAAATTATTGTAAATGCCAGCAAATACCGATGAACACAAATTAACTGCATGCAAAAATGCCGTCAAGTGAAAAAAAGAAAATAATTATTGACATGTAATATGCCTTTTAAGTTTTTTCTTACCGTCAGTGCATTAAATTTTTGTTGATTATTTTTATAGTTTGCTTATTATGCGACGAAAAAAAAACACAACAATTTCTTAATTAATATAACAAATTGATGCTGTCGAAACATTTTATTCAACGTATTAAAATCTGAACTTTATAAGGCATATTACATATTGCATTGTTTTTTTTTTTTTTTGCTCAAATGGAGAAACTAATATCTGTTGATTTTAATTTTTGCGGAATTTCGTATGAATTCAATTCGCTTCAATTGAAATTTTATAACACATGCTTGCACATAATGACAAATTCCATGCGAATTACGCAGCTTTATAGAAAAGACTTAACTGCCAAATGCTATTAGCCATAAATTAAACCCCAAAATAAAAAAACACAAGTCAAAATAAACAAAAATAAATCTTTTTTGTGATGTAGGAAGAAAACAAACTAACAAAAAAGAAGCAAAAAAAAAAAAACAGAAATAGCGAAAAAAATAAGCGAAAAAGCATTTGCAGATACTTTCCAAAGCAATCAAGATAGACATGCATAAGGCGACTTTCTCCAAACTTAATGCGGATTTAATAGCAGGCAACAGCGACAACAACAACAACCACAAAAAAAGCAAAAAAAAAAAACAATAATCATAATAACAACAACGCTGCTATACAAGCATTTACAAACACAAACAACAACAACAAAAACGGTACAAAAAGCAACAAGCGCGCAACATTTGGCAAATTGAAATCAAATCGATAACGAATCAAATTGAAATCTCAGAAAAGCGAAACGAAAAAAAAAAAAAAACGAAACGAAAAAGAAAACCAACAAAAAGCAAAGCAAAATGCAAAAAGCAAAGGCAAATGAAGTTGGAGTTGAAGTTGAAGCTAAAGCTTAAGTTAAAAATAATATCATGGATAACATCATTTTGTAGACGGCAGCTTAGTCTTGCATAGCACAACACTAAAGAAAAATCAGAAAGTAGCTGCGCATAAAGCAGCAAATCCAGCAAAAGATACTTGTACAGGCAAATCTAACATGCCAACATACATACCGAACACATATACATACATACATACATACATACATACTGAAATACATACATACAAACATACCAACATACAAAGATACATACTAAGATACGAAGATAGGACAGACGTATACTTTAACAAGCCAGCTTAGATGCAAGATAAAAATATGACTGAATGCAACTGCTTATAGTGTTGCTTGTGCGTTTTGTTGTTGTTATTATTGAAGTTGTTGTTATTGTTGTTGTTGTTGTTATTATTATTATTCTTGTTGCTATTACTGCTGCGACTGGTGCTGGTGCTGCTGCTGCGGCTGCGGCTGCTGCTGATTAACATAAATCGTGCTGCTGTTGCCGCTGAGTGAACGACTGACTGAGTGCATCTTATTTCAGTTTTTCTTCCGTTTCTTTTTAGTTTTGCTTTTTTTTTTTTTTTTGTTTATTAAGTTTTTGTAATTTTTTTTTCTTGTCTCATTTGGTTGCTTTTGAAACTGCCTTTTTACGTTTCAAATTGCAAATAACACGCGCTCACAAATAGCAAAAAAAAAAAAAAAACACTAAAGAAACGCAAAACTCTGAGTAGCAAAAAACTAAAGCAGCAAATGCAGCCAACTGAAATTGAATTCAAATGAACAGCATACAAAAAAAAAACTGAAAGAAAAATAAAAAATTAAAAAAAAAATAAGAAAAAAAAAATAAATAAAACAAAAATTTATATAACCACTGCCATGCACCGCAAAGCAATGAAATGAAATGAAAGCATTTGAATACAGCGAAAGCAGCAGCAGCAGCAGCAGCGTTTTTTATTGCATTCGCGGCAGCTTAGCATAAACTTATAAGCGACAAAACCCAACCAATGCTGCAAGTAACAGGCAAAGCAAACCAAACCGCAACGTACCAAAGTAATGCCACGGCAAAGCAAAAAAATAAAAACAAATATTATAAAATAAAATAAAAAAACAAAAAAAAACAACAGAAAATTTAACTCAAATACTACTCGCATACATTGCATTGAGTAGCAGAAAGAATCAACAGCAGCAGGAGCAGCAGCAGCCAACCCAGCTCAGTACGTACAAAAAAAAAAGAATAAAAAAAAACAAAAAAAAATAACTGCAGTATTTTATCTTTGTGCTGCTGATGCTGCTGCTGCGCTCAAGCTGTGTAAACTGCTGCCATTTGCTGCGCATTGCTGGCTGATGAGCTTGTGCAGCAGAAGAATGATGATGATGCTGCCGCTGCCGCTGCCGTTGTTGCTGCTGTCTTTTTTAGTGTTTTATATCGCATGCTGGCGGTTGCCTTGGTGACTGTTGGCTCTTGGCTGTTGCTTGTGGCTCGCTTAAAATTCCAAACAGCAAATTGCAACTGCCAACAATTTCGAGGCTATCAGACGAACAGCATCAGTAACAGCCAGACAAAGTAGTAAGCCATACTGCTGCTATTGTTGTTGTTGTTGTTATTGTTGTTGCTGCTGTGTGCTGTGCTTGTGCTGTTGGTGGCAGTCATGCTGTAGCTGCTACCAGCAGGCAATCGTTCTCAAATCAGCTACGACGACTCAAGTCGACTCGACGGTCTGTTGGTCATGCATTTCTATGCTGCTGCTCCTGCTGCTCCTTTGCTGCTGTCGGCAGGCGTTCAGCGTACGGTCAATGGCGGCAATGGCTTCGCTGCTGTTATTGGCGTGCTTTTGCTTTTATGCGACTTCTGAATGTTGCTTTTGTTGTTGTTGTTGTTGTTGTTGCTGATTTTATGCAAGATGCAATCTCAGCAACAAACACCGCAACCCACTTCGGCCACCGAACCCAGCTTATTAGCTACCAGTCAAGCACACAAACACCCAAGCCAAAAGTCAACAGGAACCATGCCAACAGCCAACAGCCAAGACATGCAGTCACTTAGTTCGATGCATCCTTGTGCGCCTGCTAAGAACAATAAAATGCTGTAGCAAACTTTGCATATAAACATATTTACATATAAACAAATGTATATATATATATTTCCTTTTGAATTTTACTGACTAGCAGTTAGGAATTTGTGTTTTCATTTATTTGATGAATTCACAAACGAATGCTTACTGAAAATATATGCAATTAATTAATAAAAATTTAAATTATTTGCAAAAATTATTACTCATACGCATTGCATGCCTACAGCTGAAATATTTACAACATTTTGCATAAATTTGAAAGTTTCCTACAACTAAAATAGTTAAGTAATAAAGCAAATAGCTCAAGGCATAGCTGCTGTTTACAGTGCAGCAAAAAAGTATTTTTACACAGTCGAACGAAAATTCATGCAAAATATGCAATGCATAACTTTGCAAAAATTTTTAGCAGCATAGATTCATAGATTCTTGATTTTCTTGATTTTTGCTGCAGTCAGTTCTTACTTATTTCATTTATTAAATGTAAAGTTAAACGAAATAGCAGCAACAAAAGGCAACAACTGCGAACTTCTATAACTCAATTATAGTTGTGCTTTTTTTTTTTATTATTAATTTATAAAGTGTTTTTTTTTTTGTATTTTTATTTAAATTTATTTTTTAAATTAGTGTCAATCTACGGTGCACTCAAGGTTGACCCTCTTTTTGCTGCTCAAGCAAAATGTACATAGCTACATACAATGTGAATACACGTTTATACATTTTAATGCACACTTAATGCGCATTTAATTTAAGGTGGGAATTTTAGTGTTTTGCCACGAAAAAAGAAAAAGAAAAAAAAAACAACAAAAAAATAAATAAATGAATAAATACACAAGAAGGTAACAAAAACAAAAACAAATACACATACACTAAACTAAACCAAACGTAGCGTGGCAAGAGACGAGCTTCAACAACAACAACAACAACAACAACAGCAGCAGACAAACGGAGGTAGACAGTAAGACAGACAGCAGAGGGACAAAGAGACAGCTCAGCTAAGCCACCAAGGGGCAGAATGACAAGACAAGTTAAGCGTCGTCCGTCCGATTTGTCTTACGCATATTTTCTTTTCATCGTTTGTGCATTGGTTTGTGTATAAAATTTATTCAAATTAAGTTGATAATGGGCTTGTTTATGTTATCATTGTTGTTGTTGTTGTTATTATTGTTATTGCCACTACAGCACGGTGCCTTTTGTTCATTTATTGTGTGATTTTTTTTTTTTTATTGTAGCAACTATGTAGCGGCGCCGCAAACAGCTGCTTCCTTTATACACAGGAACTCTACACACACACACATATACAGTCACATAACTGTGCCTAGATACAAATGTGGCATTTAAAATTGCAAAATTGTGCGCTAACCTTGCTCAGGCTTCAAAGAAAAATTAAAAAAAAAAATGCAAACAAAAACGAAACAGCAAAGCAAAAGACAAAATACAGGCGCATAGGCAAACAAAGCTAAAAGATACAAAGCCAAAAGATACATTATTATTAGTGTCGAACGTAAGCCGGTTTGATTTGCTCATTTGTTTACTTAACCTAAGGTTTCGCTTTGCTTTTTTGTTGTCATTGTCAGCGCAGTGGAAAGAAAGAAGAAACAGGCAAAAAAAAAAGAAAAAACGAAAATGCAAAAGAAACCGGGAAGAATGTGTTAATCACTTTTGTATAGTGAAGTACCTACGTACGTACATAGTTTTGTGCGAATTACTGTTTGGATCGGCGGCTCCTTATGCTGTTGGCACTTCAAGCAGCGAACGGAAGCATGTGGCTCGGCACGGCCGGAAGGACAGCACTTGCTGGGCACAACTTGTTTGGTCGCTTTTATTTTGTCGCAGACAATGCGCTAAATTGCAGCTTCGTCCTTATCAATGTCAATTACAGACAAGCCATGTTATCTACTACATTGTTGTTGTTGTTGCTTTTTCTTCTTCTACTTGTTTTCTTTTATTCTTTTCTTTAGAATACTTGGTGAGTTTTTTTTTTTCCTTTTCATGCTCTTATGATTTGTTACCTTTTTTTTTTTGCGCACAACAGCGTCACATGAGTGAGTACATGAGTATTTATTAAATATCTGCTTAATGCTTTTGTTGTCATGACGTTGTCAGATTTAATCAAGAGAAAAAAATGCTGAAGAAGTGGAATTAAAATGATTAACTTTAAGTAGCTGCGCTGTGTTGTATAGCAATAATGCGTATGATATGCAACGCACATACATAAGTACACACATGCATATATGCACACACATATACATATGCATACATGTGTATATGCTACACTGAGCATAAAAATTGCCTGTGGGCAACTCTGAATATTTGCAGAACAGTTTTAGCATTTCTCAAATTAATCATACATATTCTAATAAACATATATTGTCACTTAATAGCAAATTAACGTTATTGCAGCCCTGCATTGCTCCCTTCCGTTCACAAATTTGCCAATACATAAAGTTTGAGAGCAGAGTTTACGAAAGCAGAAACTCTTATTATTTTAGCAAGCAAACTGCAGCGTCAACTATACATATACATATGTTATATATGTATATTATATATATGTGTATATTTATATTGCTAACGGTTATTTATTTATTTTAATTTCTGTTTTTTTTTTTTTCACAAAACAGTCAGTGTGTACCCCAAACAAAATAATCGTAAAAATATTTAAGCGACAACTGCGACGTTGTTGTTATAAGACAAATCAAACTTTGTGCCGCAAAAGTTTCTCACTGTGTACATTTCTTGCTTTTGCAGGCAATTGTTGATAAATGTTTTGTCTGAGTGGACTTTTGTTGTCAATTTGCTGCTCGGCTGTCGAGCTGCTGCGCCACTTAAGCGCAAAGTTAAACGCATTCAATTGTTGTTGTTGCCTTTTGTTGTTTACTTTATTTGTTTGTTTGTTTGTTGTTATTGTTGTTGTTGTTGAAGTTGTGCTAATAAAAGTAAACACCAAATAAAATTCGCACGATTTGCTGCTTTTGTTGAACAACAACTTCTGGCAAAGGCGCGCGCACTTCAAAAGCCAAACCAAGCGTAGCCAATTCAAGCCGAACCAAGCCGAGCCAAGTCAAGCCAAGCTAAGGCAAAATCCCCCCCAGCGCAAAAAAAAAAAAAACAAAAGGTGACAGTAAAAATGGCAAAGAAAATGACAAAACTCGTGCAAACTGGCTTAACCAACGTCATTGTTGTCGTTGCTGCTTGTTGTTGTTGTTGTGGTTTTTTTTGCTTTGTATATGCCTATGTATGTGTATGTGTATATACGGCAAGAACATATCACATCCGCTTAATTGGCAGCCACACAGCGGTAATTTTCAATTTCCTGTGATAATTGTAAGAAATATTTATGCGCACTTAATGCACTGAAACGCTGCTTGCTGCCTGCCTGCCGGACTGACTGACAGACTGCCTGCCTGCCGCCTGACGCTTGCTTAAATAGTCACTGCAGCATTGACGAGCGGCTAAGTGAGCCAAGCCGATCCAAACCGATTCGAGACAAGTTAGTTAGACTTTGAAGTGTACTGCAGGCAAAAGCGATGCCGCCAACGTTGCCAACGTTGTTGTTGCCTGCAATGCACACAGCGTAGCAACACTTAAGGCTGACAACTTCTTTGCCTTGTCATCAGCCGCAGCAGCAGCAGCCTCAGCGGCAGCAACTCATCGTCCGCGTCAAAGTAGTTTTGCTGCATGGTTTGTCAATTTGCTTTGTTTTTTTCTTATACGTTTATTTTTTTTTTTTTGTTTTTTTCATCAAGTAGAACAAGTCAGCACAGTAGCCAGCAAGAAATAACAAAAAAAAAAAAAAATAAAAAAAAATAAAAAAAGAAAAATGTCAGCAAGCGACGACATTGCATTAATTATTCATGAGTCTCACTGCGCCTCTGCACACAAGAACACACAAAACAGAGCAACGGCAGCAGTCAACAGCTAACACAGCAGCAACGCCAACAAGACAAAAAAAAAAAAAAAACACACAAGCAGCTGACTGTTTGAATTGTATATGTAGAAGAAAAAAATGACTACTATAGTGTAGCAAGCACGACATGTTGGCGAACGCGAACGCAAACACGTTCACGATGCCGGCAACATAATTATTCATGCGCTTATCGCAAAAGGCAGGCAACACCATTTTAACCACAAACGGATTATAATTATCAAGAGTTGCCATCAACAAAGCGACTACGTCGACGACGACGACGACGACGACGATGATGGCGAGCAAATGCTTTTGCGCTGCTATTATATTGTTGTTGTTGTTGTTATTATTCTCTTTGCTACTGACGAAGCTGACGATGCTGCTGCTGCTGCTGCCGCCGGCTGCTGCTGCTAGCGATGACCAATGCAACGCAGCGAAGTAAAGAGTGACTGACTGCATGGCGCGAAGTGTGGTGAAGTGCTGCGCTTGGCGACATGCTGCGTGCATGTGTGTGAGTGATGCGGCATGATGCCATGTGGTGAGGTTTGTTGTGTTGTGTTTTGATGCGATATAATGCGGTATGTTGTGGTATGGTTGTGCTGATGATGGTGATGATGGTGGGGTGCTACAACTAACCACACTAACTGCAATGGTAAACACTCGCGGCGCAATTGCATTAAAACAATGTTGGCAATATTCACGCGTGCTTGTGGCTTGCACTCACGCTTGAACACGCTAACGGTGGCACCCTTGTCTTGCCATCACTTATATGCTTGTAAGCCACGCTTGTGGCCATGCTATTGGCCAATTGTTGTTCTTGCTGCAACAACAATTAAAATAACAACAACTTTAACTACAACAGGCAGCTGCTTTAATTGGCATCGATAGCCATCGCTCGGTCTGCTCTGTAGGTTGCTCAACTTCACTGCTCAACTTGCTGCCGCCGTAAGTTGGTTTTTTGTTTTCATTTGTTCGTTTATTTTTTTTTTGTTGTATTTTTGTTTTTTATATTTTATTTTAATTATTTATTTTTAACTGAGATACATAATAATTTTGAAGTGTCGCTTAATTCTACATAAATATACACGTAATTAGTGTTAGTTGTTTATTATTGTTATTTATTTATTATCCATACTTTTTTAATTTTAATTAATATTATTTTGCGCTATGGTAATTAAATTTTATTTAAAACATATACATACATATGTTACATACGTTGAAATTTTTTATAATGTAAATTGCCACACAATGTTGCGATAATTGATTTACAAGTTTCAAGAGGCGGGCTGAGCGTACACTTATTGAATGATAACAATTTAATGTTTAAAGTGCAGAAGTGTTTTCAAAAAAGTTCAAAAAGCGTCACTAAATTGCGGTTTATTTATTATATCGTCTGGTTTCTTTTATATATATTTATGTATAAACGTGACCTTTGTGAAAACGCCAACTATCCTTAAATGCCAAATATATTACTGTCAACTAAATGAATATCATGAAATTTTCTGGCTGTTGTTTGCCTTTGAGCAGGCTTCAGTACAGGTTTTTTTTTTTTTTTTTTTTTGTTTCTGAACCCTGTTTTCATTTTCATTTGCCAAATGCCAAAGTGCTGCGCTGCTCGTACACTTAGTACAATTTTAACTAGTGTTGAAGAACTACTTAAACGCTAATTAGTAGAAAATGCATGATAAATGCTGAAGTAATTTTATACAACGCCGACAGAGTCACGCAGGCATTTGTAGAACAAATTCTGAAAATAATAATAAACAATACAACATGCATAAGGTAAAACCTGTTGAAAAGTGCTGCTACACTTTATTATGGCAATTGCTTGTTTTTTAATAATTTAGTAGTTTAAATAACGAAAAACAAAAAGAAAAAAGAAAAACGAAAACAAAACCAAACACAAACACAGACACACAGACCGCACTTACCATTCAATGTAAATTAGCTATTTTTCTCAAGCTAATAAACCATTAACAGCAACAGCAATATAGCAACAACAGCAACAACAACAATAGCAACTGCCTGCCAGTTTGTGATAATAATTTACAATGAATATCATCGCGTGTCAAAAGAATATTAAAGCACAAAATTGTTACAAAAATGCAATAATTACTAAATCGAAATGGAAAAACGTGTCGTCGGCATAAACACGCCACTACTGTCTTGCGCTTTAACACGCTTCACTGGCCTGGCGCGGCCTGGCCCGGTCTGGCCTGATCTGGTCTGGGCTGGTTGGGTGTGTGCCACAATAGTGTGAGCGTGTGAGCGTGTAAGTGAGTAAGTGAGTGAGCTGTGTAGTGTCTAACGTGACTCGTTCATATATCCACACTAAACACCCACTGTTAACAGCAACAACAACAACAACAATAACAAGTAACAACAATAGCAATAGTAATAATAATAACAATATTATTATGATTGATTCGCGTTGCCAACTAAAATAATAAATCATGTAAAAAAAAAAACCACTACACAAAACAACAATAATCATAAAAAAATCAAATAAATTGTTGCCACGGAACTGCTAAACAAGTTGATGCGCACGCCAAGCACACAAAAACAAAAATACAGAAGAAAAAAAAATTCAAATAAAATAGAAAAATGCAAATTAAAAACAACAAATGAAAACACACAACGCCATTCGCGCTTAAAATAAATAACAAATTTTAAACGCCCAATTTACCACGCCCAGGCGATTATTTTAATAATTTTTCATGCACTGCGTTTGTTCGTTGCACATGCGATGTGCTGCGGTGAATATTTATTAAATAATTGCAAATTATTTTACATTGAGCGCTGAGCTGAACTGTGCTGAGCTGAGTTGAACTGAGCTCAGCTGATCTGAGCTAAGCTAAGTGTTAAGGTGCTGAAGCATTAAAAAAAGTTGCATGCAATGCACACGGCGCTGCTGCTCGGCTTAACAAGGGGCCAACAGGCAGCAGAGAGCGCAAAGAGAGTACACAAAGAGTCGGTTAGGTATGAGTATATGAACAAAAAAGTAATTTAGCGTGCGCATGATGAAATGATATATGAAATAAAGAGAAAGTTTAAGCCCATCGTCGTGGCATGTGGGTGCTGTTGTTGTTGTTGTTATTGTTTTTACTGTTGCATATGACAACAACAGTAAATAAAATATAAACAGACGAAGTGTACGTTTCTCTTTATTATAAGATTAATTTTGCAATAAAACCAATCATAACTAAGTAAGCTCAACTGTGCAGCGCCTTAGAGGTGATGTGTCAAATGAGTTTAATTTGCAGTGTCATCCTATTACGCTGCCACTACTAATTAACATAATGCTATGCATAACGCAAAGCATAAGCAATTAATTTTAATTCAAATGAGCCTATGGCGCCTTACTAAAATGTCTGCCCAAGTAGCTTGTGCATTGGCAAATTTTTACCGTTTTTTTTTTTTTTTTTGCGATGACTATTGTCGAGTTTGTTAACGACATGTACACTCACAAAGTTGCTGACAACAATACATACACACATACATATGTAATGTAGATATATCTGCATTTAGCCTGCTGCTTGTCTAGCTTTGATAGGCTGTGTTTGTTGCTTTTGGGTTTTTTTTTTTGTTTTTAATGTTTTATCGTTTTTTTTTCCTACATTTTTCTTTGTCTGCACTTATATAATTATTTTTTAAGCAAACAGCTAATTCTTTTTTTTTATTCTCTTTTATTTTGTACTTAAGCATGTTGCCAAATATAAATAATTAATATTTACTTAAGCTAAAAGTTGATTTGCAATTTCAACACGTTCCGCTGCATTATTTATTTTGTGTTTTGTGTAAATAACCAAAGGCACAAAAAAAACAGAGCCAAAAGAAGTGTTTATAGCATATGGCTCTTACTTTGTGTTTTTATTTAACAAATAATGACAATATGCTTATCATTTTTGTTTTAAAATTTTTTAATGTTTTTAAGCTTTTGCGCAAATAATTATTGTAGCCAAGCACAATTAAACAATTTAATGCACATGAACGTTAAAGCATTTGGAAATATTTAATATTTATTACGTTACGTGCAAAAATAATATAAAAAAAAATATATATAAAATAGACTATGCTAGATAATAATATGCATATATAAATATTAAATATAATAAAAATATATACACGTATATACATATATATGCATATAATTAAACTTAAATATAATGTGTGCAGTTTAAAGGCAATGCAGACATAATTAAGTTGTTTAAATGACTGCCGCAATGCGAGCAATAATATTTTTGAACTTATACTGTGTATATGCACATGCATAATTAATAATTTGTTTATGGCCTAAGCCGGCGTGCAAAGCGTCTTAGCCATTAGCCATTAGCCGCTAACGCTTTTGCTTTTACATGCCTATAAACAATCATGTTAACTTTCTAATGCGCATAACTTCAAGCTACCTGTTAAATTTTTCTTCCTCTTCTTGTTCGTTTGTTTTTTTTTTCTTTTTTTTTTTTTATTATCTAAAATATACACATACATACATATACTCTAGCTGCGCGCTACCATTAAAGCAAACTGCAGAGACGCGCTTGCTTATGGCTGTTTTATTTTAATTTTTCCGATTTCTGTTTTTTTTTTTCTTTTCTATTTTTGTTGCCTTTTTTTTTTTTGTTTTCTATTATCAAGCAGCAATTATGCATATCATAAAACACTTTAAAACATTAATGATCGTCGGCAACGCCAACAATGTCTGTCCGTCTGTCTGTCTGTCGTCTACACGTACATGCGCTTACGCCCAGACGCGAATGGCCGTGCCTGGCCTCACTTGGCTGCTCTGGCCTGGTCTGGTCCGGTCGCAAAGTGAACAAAAAAAAAAACAAAAAAAAAAAAATCCCCTTACGCTTGGCAAGTGCGCCTAACTTGGCTGGGTTTGTCTCGACTTGGCTTTTGTCTAATAGTTAGCCACAAACATTAACGTCTACTGCGTCTATACATGTCTGTGCCTATACCTATACCTATGCCTGTGACGATGACGATGACGGTGACGGTGACTGTGCCTGTTAACTTGGTTTGTTAGTCAGCATGTTGCCACTTTATTGTCTGCCCTCTGTGCGCCAGTCTGTCAGTACGTTGCTTGGCCAACACAGCCAGTGCCAGTGCCAGTACGAGTGTCTTGTGTTTGTTGTTGTTATTGTAGCTGTTGTTGGCTGTTTGCTATCTTGCTGTGGCTGCCTTGTCTATATTGGAAATTGTGTTGGGCTTTGCGGCTAAATTAAAATTTGACTTAATCGTTTAAACATTGCTATAAAAACAGAAAATAATAAAAACAAAAAAAAAAAAAAGAAAAGAAAGGAAAAGCAACAAAAATACAAGTGAGTGCAGTATCGCAGGCAAGTTAAGACAGGAAAATGTTAAGCAAAAGAAAATAGCCTAGAACAATAAGCAAGCATAACTGCTGCTTACTTAGCCATAAGTCAAAAAAAGAAAAAGAAAAAGAAAAAAAAAACAAGAAAATGGAAAAAATATTCTTCATTTTTTTTTACTATTTTTTTTTTTGTTTTAACTTTTTCGAGCTGCCACTAGCTGCCGCATTTGCTTGCTACTTGCTTTACTTGGACGTCGTTGGTTTTTTGCTATTTTGCTTTGGATACTTAGATATTCGTACTGTAGACAAGTTGCGGGCCACGTCGCAAAGACATGCGACTCGAGTCGAGTCGAGTCTAGTTGAGTTCAGTTAAGTTGAGTTGAGTTGAGCAACGAGGAATGGAATGGAATGGAGTGGAGTGGAGTGGAGTAAAGTGGAGTACCGTGGCCTGACTTGGCTTGTGGGTTGCCATGGAGTGAAGTGTAATGAAGTCAAGTCGAGTTGCAGCGCATCGCATCGCGTCGTGTTGAGTTAAGCTGTGTGTGTTTTTGTTGTTGTTCTTGTAATTGTAGTGAAGTTGTTGCTGCTGCTGCCTACGGTTAAGTTTGGTTTGCGCGCAATTCACTTTGAAAATTTTTCCACTATATTTTTACAACAGTTGATTTATTTTCACTATACCTTTTTTTTTTCTTCTTGTTTCTTCTCACTTGTTGTTGTTGTTGTTGTTGGTGTGTTGGCACGGTGTTGCAGCATTTAGTGTTTTACCCTCGAGGGCAACACAATTCAAATGTTAATTAAAATTTAAATGCTAAACTGTAGAAATTATTGCAGTAAGTCAGTAAGTGGCAAACGGCGTGACTTCTGCTGTCCTGCCCGCACGTTTTTCCCCTCTCCTGACACTCGCTGTCACTTATTGGCTACCCTTTTGTTGAGGCGCTATAAGTAGGTGACGAGAAGGGGATCGCAGTGCTATTACAGTGATTTATGTTTGCATTTATAATGAAATTATTTTATTTTATTTCATTCTTTTTTATAACTTTTCTTCTCTATTTTTGTTATTTGTTTTCCTTCTTTTTTTTTTTTTTTTGTTTTTGCACAACCCAACAGGCTTATGTTAACTCTAGTGAAATTTATTTCTCTTTTGTTTTTGTTTCTGTTTATATGTTGTTTGTGTGGCCAGTTCTTTTATAGCCAGCTTACAGTTGCCAATATAAATTTAAATGCTTTAAATACACTTACATTGGCAGTTCGCTCAAACAAAGGCAATAAAAACAAAATATAAGCCGATATTACTGCCGTAAAAAAAACAGTCAAACTTGAAGCGCATTGATGACATGTTTGTTCGCCACTATGCGCCATGTCAGCCTGTCGCTGGCGTATTTTTTATTAACTTGTGTTTTTTTTTCTTGTTTGTTTCTTTCTTTTCTGTTGCCAAAAAAGGCAAAAACAAGCAAACGCAGTAGCGCCTGCAATTGCTACCGAGTTTTATGTGTTCTCGCTTAAAAAAAAATGAAAAAAAAAAAACAATAGCAACTTAACAAAAAATAAAAAATTGCGCCTGCAAAAAAAAAAACATAAAACAAAGAAAGAAAAAAAAACACAAAAAAAAAGAGAAAAAAAGAAGCGTCATAAAAGAAAAAACTGAAATTGTGGCATCAAACATAAAATACAACAGCCAAGTGGGAAGTGGCACTAACAATTTTTAGTTGCAACAAGGCAAAATGTTGTGAGTGACTGTAGTGACCGACCGACAGCTACCACAACGACGACGACGACGACGACGATGACTCTTATCTGCAATGCGTATCTTGTACGTTTGCGCTTGTAGCTGTTGTTTTTATTAGGCGTTTTCGTTTAACAGCCAACAGCAAAGCAAATAAAAAGCGAACAAAATAAAAGAAAAAAACCCAACAAAAACGAAATAAAAATAAAACATTATATTGACGTATGTATCACTGTATGTAGCCAGTAGACAGACGCATAGCAGCTACAATATGTTGTTGTTATTGTTATTATTGTTGTGCCACAGCACAGCACAGCACAGCACAACTCAAGTCAACACAGCTTAGCTGCTGCTGCTGCTGCTGCTGCTGCTGAGCCAAAGCAGCCACAATACAATACACAAGTGCCAAACACATAGGGGTGAAGAGCGGGATATAGGGATAGAGGGAGAGTAAGAGAGTGAGAGTAGTACGCACATATGTATGTATGTGTGTATGTGTGTGTACATATAAAAAGGTGTGTTTTTTGGGTTTTACATTTCCATGAATTTTTCGATGATATCATTAAACGTTAAAAATTCACAAAAGCGTAAAAATTTTACACACCTCTCAAATCGACAGCACGTCGTCGTTCGTTGTTCGTTGTTCGGTGTTCGTCGTTGAAACGTAAAAACGAAACGCAACGACAGCGGCAACGACAACGGCAGACACGGACACAGACTCCCTACAAATAATAATAGCAACAACAACAACAACAAACACAATATACTGCCCTAAGTCGGTTTATTGCAATGCCGCTACCCTTTGTGTGGCAATTGTGTTTTTTTCTTTTTTCTTTTTTTTTTCTCGCTCTACAGCTTATTTTATTTCACTTTTTTTTTTCTCCTTGCTTTATTGTGGTATAAATTCCTGTGCTGACAGGCGAGCAAGCGACGAGCGCCGAAAAATAAAATTCACACACAACTCAACAACAACAACAAAGACAATACACAATGGGAGCCCAAGAGCTAAGAGCTGAGAGCTGAGATTGTTGCCAGCAAGGTAAGCGCGCGACGATAGTGAGCGCAACAACAAAAAAAAAAACAAAAGAAGAGACAAAAAAAGAAAACGTAAAAACAACAGCAACAACAACAAAAGGCAGACAAACAGGCAGGCGCATAAAAACAAGGTGCAAAAGCAAAGCAAGGCAGGGCAAACGCAAGGCAAGGCACAAGGTAAGGTGAGCGAGTGAAAAAGGTATACATACACGCATGACAAGCTGCTGAGCAATTTGACATAATTTATACGTCAAATTACTGCAAATTGATGCTAAATGGCTTCAAATTGAATTGGCTGAATGCCTGACTGACTGCCAGCCCCGCTTGCCTGCCTGTGCGCCTGTGTGTGCCCGAATGCCTGACTGCGTGAATGCCTGTATGCCTGTTTTGCTGCCCTTCTGTGTCTTTGTGCCTGCCTGCCTGCCTGCCTGCCTATCTTGCCTTGCCTGCCCATTATGTTGACATGCTGGCTAACTAAAGTGTGTTGTAGTGTATTAAGCTAAAAGAAAAGTAGAAATGCTGCACAATACTTCTTTTTTCTGTTTTTTGTTTTTTTTTGGCAAACGTTTTTGCCACTCGAATTGATATCAAGCGTAAAATCATGCATGTATTTATTTATTTATTTATTATTTATTTTTTTTTCTTTTATTTTGTGTTTTATTTAAATGCCAAGTTAAGTCGCAGACATTTTTATGCAAACAAAATTTATCTGCATGCACACTCGAATACGCATACGCAACTCAGCTCAGCTCAGCTCAGTTCAGCTCATGCTTGACTGACTTTTGCGTTAATGTGACCTTTGTTCACTGTGCTAAGCATATAAGTAAGATTTATTTATATTTATTAATATAAAGCATTTCATTTCAAAAAAAAAAAAAAAAAAAAAGGTTTTAACAACAATAACATTAATTTTCTTGCTTCTTTTGTTTATTTGCAGGTATGTAATAACTAATATGACGTACACACATACATACATACATGCATGCATATATGTTACAAATCCCTAGTGGCGGCGGTAAATATGTTTAATAAAAATAAAAATGAAAAAAAAAAAAAAACAAAAAACACGAAAAAAAATTGCTTTTTTTTCTATTTTAAATTTGTTGTTTATTTTTATTTTCTTTAGCTTACTTAAAATCAATGCGTAAAAACATTTTCAAGCATAAATCATAAACGAAAATTGACAGCTGACAGCGTTGTCTGTAAAACTTTCACGCCTTGCGCCACAGTAAAACACATTGTCAGGCAATTTAAGTGAGCCAACGCCCACACACACATACACACACACACACACACGCACACAGTCACAGACACAGAGAAGCACAGCAACAAGCAAGCAATTGTGGCAAAAGCAGAAAATAAATTAAAAACAACATAAAAAACATTAACACTTAACTAACAACAAAGTAACAAAGCCATATACACACATACACACACACATAAACAATCACTTACGATATACACACATGCATACATACATATGCAATATTGTATACGAGTAACATACAATATGACGTGCGCTCTTACGTGCCTTAACCTACCATACAAGAATGAGTAGCTGTTGTTGTTGTTGCTGTTGCTGCTGCTGCTGTGCTGCTGTTGCTGTTGCTGATCTGCTGCAGCATGGCAAGAAGAATAATAAAAAAAAAAATCAAACAAGATGAGCGTGAAAAGCAGCAAAAAATAAAAACAAAAAAAAAAACATCCAAAGCAACAACAGCAACAAATAACAAAACGTTGTGTAAGGGACAAACTGGGGGGCAGCGCAGATGGGGTAGGGCACATGTTTTAACATAAAATTCAACTGTCAACAGCAAATCTGTTGTTTTAACTTGTTGTTGCATGCAATTTGTTGTTGCTGTTGTTGTTGTTGTTTTGGTTTGCTTGTTGCCGGCTTGTTGTAACATGGAAAATGGTTTATAATAAACATTTTAACGGAATTTCCTGTGCCAACAACAACAGCAACAACAAGCACGCGAAATATATATATACATACATACATACATACATACATACATATATACAATATTGAATTCAATTTAATACGCAAGAGGCGTTCATAAATCTTTACTATGCGCTGACGTTGAAAGAAATGAACACAATACAACACATAACAACAACAACAAAAACAACAACAACAGCTATACACAGTGCACAAGGCACACTGCGCATGTGCCTATGCCTGTGAGTGTGACTGTGCCTGTGCCTGTGCCGTAGGCCGGTGCTGCTTGGTCGAATGCTGACGGAGTGCAATGAAAGTCTATGGCAGCAGCAGCAGCAACGGCAACGGCAACAGCAATTGCAGTTACAATAACAACAACAATACCAATAACAATAACAACTGAAAGCAACAAAATACGTTTTACACGGCGCCCTCATGACAGTGTTCCCTCGTTTGTTACTGCAATTGATTGCAATTGGCTTGTCAAATCGAGTTCGTGCGCATGCGTCGCATTTGCTTTGAGTATTCATTTGATTGTTGAACTTTTATCGAGTTTGTTTTGTTTTCTTTTATCCCCTCAACCAATTTTGTTCCTCTTTTTTTCCTGTTTTTTTTTCTTTTTTTTTACACTTTTATGTGTTTGCTGTTGTTGTTGTTATGGTTTTGTTTTTGAATGCTTTGTTGCTGTTGCCGACAATGTAGCGTAAAATGTTTAGGTCTTCATGCACATTATGCCACACTACACATTAAAAATAATTATAAATTTGTTTCTATTTCTGCTAGAAATTCTATTTAATTTTATTTTTAAAGATTTCACATATGTATTTTTATTACACTCAATTAGTGCCTTAAAAAATATGGATAACCGTCGAAAAAGAATATTTTACGCTTTAAACAAATTTTGTTTTTGTTTTTTATTTAATAAATTTTTTTTTTTTAGTGTAAAGTAATTTGCTATAATTATAACTCATTGCTAGACGGTAGGGCTATGCAGGTTCTAGAGTTGAGGACTTCCACCAACCGATATAAAATTTGCAAAGGATTTAAGCTGGTGGCTAGCCAACAATCAAAACGTGTTGATCCGTTTGGTATGGAACCGTAGGCATTCCGGATAACTAGTATTGCTCGAGTGGATTGCATTAAAATGCTAAAGTCAGATAATATGGATAATGCGGATAACAGGGATAAAATCAAAACTTTTCTTTAATGCTTCCGCATAAGTGTTGTGCGCAGCGTATATTAAACAAATGAGATCAACGGTGAAACACTGCAGTGCGCACATAAGGTCACACATTGTCAATAAGCTCAATTGTTTACCTACTATTGTGCGCCACAGTCAAACACAGCTGAAGAGGTGCACTGCCGTGCTCACAAAAAAATTTAAAGTTAAATTTAAGTGTATAATAGATGGTTTTGTTGTCTTGCATTGTTGTCGACGCGGTTGTCATTATTATTATTGTTGTTGTTGTTGTTGGTATTTATTTGTTATTGTTGTCATTGTTGTTGTTGTTGTTGTTGTCAACAATATTTAAGTTAATCAATTTGCAAAATGCCATGCCACCAAGGCAAAACAACGAAGCGCATGCATAAATTTACATAATAAAAAACAAATAAATACACAACAAAAATGAAGTAAAGACCCTCGCAATTTTTTCGTTTATTTTTTTTCATTTTTGGTTTTGTTGCGTGACAACAAAAGTTGCCGACAACAAAACGCACATACACACACACACACATACACATGCGAGTATATTGTACATATGTATGTATGTGTGCATAAATGAAAGCAAATAACCAAATAAAGTCGAAACCTCCGCAGTTTATTTAATGCACATAAAAACATGAAAATTAATTTTATATACGCTTACATGTGAACTTGCATTAAAATGCAATTATTACAACAACAATAACAACAATAACAGCAAAAATAACCGCAACAATAACAACAACAAAAATAACAACAAACAATTACAAAATATCAAATTATACAATTATTATATAAATGAATAAATGTTTTGCAAGAATTTAGCAAAACGTGGCCGCCAAATCGCATTTCAAATGAAATGCAGTTAAAATAGTTTATTGCAGTTATTTGCTTAAATTTTAATTTATTTATTTTTAATTTTGTTTTGTTGTTGCTACTAATTTTCATTTTTTTTTTGTATGCATTTAAAGCAATTTGTGCATTGCTCTTGCTGTTTTGCTTATTGTTGGCTCTTGCTGATGTTGATTACATATAGGTTTCTTTTTTTTTTTGTTCGCATTTCAATATTCAATGCGAAATTGCTGCTGTCGTTTTTATCTGGATGCTTTGGCATGGCTTGGCTTGTGCATTTAGTTTGTTGTTGTTGTTGTTGCTGCTGCTGCTGAAACTAGTAGCTGCTGTGCAATAGCCAGCAATGCATAGAACAACGCCACAACACTTACGGAGCACACTGTGCGCTCGCTTGCCATATCTCAAATTGTTCCACTTCATCAGCATACAGATGCTCTTTTTTCCCCTTTTTTTTCCTATTTTTTTTTTGGTATTTCTACTAAATTCAGCAGTGGCAGAGAGTGTGCCATGCAAAGCAGCGACCAGAGAGGCGCGTTGTAGGTCGCCCAGAAAATGCAGCAAGTAAAAAGGCAAAATTGAAAAACCTTTATGTGAAAAAAGGAAAAAAAAAAAAAAACAAAAGGAGAACAGCCAAAGCAAAAATACAAAAAAAAAAAACTAAACTGAAGTAAAGTTACAAAAAATGAAAAAAAGATACAAAAACAAGACATAGCATGGCATGAGAATAAAGTGTAAGTGTAAGTGGCCCTGGCACTCTGGATCTGGATACTGTATACTGTATACTGTCTGCTGGGTTTGCTGCTCTGTGTAAGCTGCTCTGGTTTATGCTGCTCCGTGTGCATGGCAGTTTGTTATAACGTCGTCTACTCGTAGTTAAGCTGCGCATGAGGCATCTAGCAAATGAAGCAAGCCAAGATTGCTGCATAGCAGTGCAGACTGTTGCACGTTGTGCGGCACTGGCCACGAGTGATTGGATGATGGCTCTTTGCTAAGATGCATGGCACAGCATAGCATGGCATAGCATTCGCATCGGCATCGGCATCGCTATCCTCATCCTCATTCTCATCGTCATCGTCGTCGTCATCGTCATCGCCAGCGCATGGCTTGGCATGGCATGGCATGGTTAAAGGCGTAGCTTCTAGCACACGCTGCTGCTGCTGCCGCTAAAAGCAATACAACAACAACAACAACAACAAGAAGAACATCATATAGCAAAATAAAAAACACAAAAAAAAATACACGAAAACATTCCTATGCGCACACTACAGCAAGGAACATTTTTATGGAAGCAGTTGCTTGCTTACTGCTGCCAAATAAAAAAGAAGGTAAAAAGTAGAAAAGCAAAAAAAAAGAAAAACGAAACGTAATGGCTCTTGACTCGGCAGCGGCTGCGGCAGGCGTGCTGGCAAGATCAAGACGAGTGAAAAAGACCCCGAGGACATGGCACTTGAACTAAAAGGCGCGCAGTGTATGTTGCAGAAACACGCAAGCAATGTTCGAACAACAACAACAACAACGCGAACAAAAAATTAACAAAAAAAATAAAACAAAAAACGCACACACAAAATGAAAAATAAAAAACAAAAGCAAAAAAAAAAAAAGAAAAATAACGTTGAACAGAGTGAATGAAAACGACGCGAATGCCAAGAAGAAGAGACAAAAACAAAGAAACCAAAAAAAATAAATGAAAAGAAAAAAAAAAGAATAAAGAAAAGAAAAGGTACGACTCGGCCGGCACTAAACTGAACCAAGCAAATGCGTTATGTGGAACATGAAGAGGCATGAGGTGTGTGGCATGTGGCATGTTTATGCGCGAACTCCGAGCAAGACGAAGGGTGGGAGCGCACAGACGATGGCCGAGGGCTGCGTGCTGAGGGCGATGACGAGGGCGCAGGCGGCAATGGCGGCGTTATTGGCAAGCAAAGGCACAGACGTGCAAGTAAAACCAAAGTGCGGAAACAGCAGCAGCAGCAGCAGCAGCAGCAGCCAACAGCAAGCAAAGGCAAACGGACAGACAGACGGACGGACGAACGGACGGACGGAAGGACAGAATGTATGGACAGCGTGACAGACGGACGAGCGAACAAATGAACGGACAGACAAACAGACGGACGGATAAATACACGTACAGACGGACAGACAGACAGAGAGACAGACAGACAGAGAGACAGACAGAGAGACAAACGGGTAGATGGACAAAAGTACGGACAGCATGACAGACGGACAAACGAACGAACAAATGGACAGACAGGCGGACAGATACACGGACAAATGGACGTACGGGCGGACAGATACATGGGCAAATGAACATGGACAGACGGACAGGCAAATGGAAAGACAGATAGACGGACAAATGAACAGACCGAGTGACAGACAAGCAGATGAACATAATGACAGACAGAAAGACAGACAGACAGACAGGCTAACTGACTGACTGACTGTCAGGCTATGCAGTAAGAGAAAGACAGACAGACAGACAGACGGACAGTCAGAGAGACGACAGGCAAACAGTCACTTGGACGGACATGCTTTGTTATTTATAGCGCTGCTGCTGCCGTTTATAGCGACGCGGTACACAGGTAGAGCCAACATAAAGTCTTACCTTGCCTTACACTTTGCTTCGCTGCTCTTTTCTTCTCTCACCCGGCAGCTTGCCTTGTTTGGCTATGCCTTGCCTTGCCTTGCCTTGCTTTGCCTACAGTTGGCTTGCCTTAGCTTGGCTCACAAGTTGAGTTGACTTGGCTTTCTTGCGCCTTGTTTGAGTTTGTAACGTCTTCCCTGATGACTGCCTGCCTGACTGCCTGGCCTGGCCATGCTTTATTTTATTTTATTTTATTTGATTTTATTTTATTTTGCTTTGGCTTTGGCTTTGGCTTTGGCTTGTGTTTGCTTTTAACATTCTTGTTGTTTGTACAATTTACTTTTTGTGTTCTCTACATTAATTTTTTTCTTTATTTTTTCCTTTTTTGTTGTTGCTTTTTTTTTTTTTTTTTTTTTTTATGTTATCTTAACGTACGTTTTTACATGCAGCCTTATAGAAAATTTTATAGCAATTACTTTAGCCGCCAGCGTTGTAATGACCAGCCAGCCAGTCAGGCAGTCAGGCAGTCAGGCAGGCAGCGTGAAGGTTGATTTTAACGTTGGATAACGTTACAAACATAAGCGAATTTGCCGCCAACAACAACAATAACAACAACAACAATGTTGCCACCACGAACGTCCCCAGCATCGTCACCAGCAACGTGACCGCCATCGTCACCGCCATAATTTGCCATTGGCAACGCCGCGTAAATGGTGTACACTGTTGGGTGTGGCCGTTTATGGCGTACCTTATACTTATGAATCTCTATATCATGTTGGCTAAAACCAAATGCGACCAAATGAGCAGCGCACAGTGAACGTTGGCGCACACAACTGAGCAGCAACTGGCCAAGTGTGTAAGCAAGCGAGCAAATGAGCAAACCATGAGCGACCATGCGACTGTGGCAATGGAGAATGGACATGGTAAATGGTAAATGGCAAAATGGGACGTGGATGCGGATGTGGATGTGGACATGGGTCGTGCATGTGAACGTCATCGTGAACGTGGAAGTGGACGTCAAGTGCGCGCGCGCATTTTAGAAATTTGTTAATTGCCGCAAAGTGATAATTAAACGATTTTTATATGGCAACAAATGACTTGATTATTATGTTTAAGTCTGATGAGCAACACTGTATGTCTTATGCCTTACTGGCTTACTGCCTGGCTGCCTGGCTGCTGGCTGCCTGCTTCATGCTCTATGCTGCTGCTGGTGTAAGCATTTTTTTATTCTTTTCTCAAGTTGACTAAGCATAGTTCAGTTGGCTACAATTTTCAGTTAATGTGCGCCTGCTTACTTATGCGGATATGCGCTATATTTATGTGCGCATATGTGTATATGCGCAAATGTTTAATTAAAAATTAAAAAGCCATAAGCCATTTTTAAACTTTTTCAATTGCACTTTATTAACTAATTGCTGCATGGAAATTATAAACTAAACTCTAGCCACTGCAGCAGCTTCTCTAAAGTGGCTGCAGTGTCATTACTTTGAGCTCCTTGTGGCATAAAAAAATTAATAATGGCACAGAATAAATAATACTTTAGAACGTCTATTAAGTTTTTAAAATTTTACGCACTGCAAAGCTGAAAACAGAAGTCTTATAGGAGAACTCTGATTGACAACTTAAATAAAATAAAATAAAACGAAATTAAATTAAATAAAATAAATTAAAATAAAAGTAAGCAATTCATTTAAAATATGTGTCGGGCGTTTCTGTTTAGTTTATGTTAAGAAACAGCGCGAAAACATTTGCTTTGCGGTAACGCAAAAAAAAAAGATAATGAACTGTCTGCATTATACGACTCGACTGTTTATGCAGACGTCTCTGACGCAGCTCGCACAGTTGGTTTCATCGTCGTCAACGTTATGAGCCATGAGCCGACTCAACGCAGCTCAGTGCAAAGCAGTTCTGCTGTCACAACGCATAACTTTAGGCAGCTGTAACTCATTTACACACATTTGCTGCGTTAAATTGTTTCCTGTTTTGTTTTTTTATTTATTTAATTTTCTTTGTTTTTTTTTTTGCTTATTTTTATTTTTTTTTTTTTTTTATTTACTGCTTTTTGTGTCATATACTTTTTAATATGCATTTGCAGAGAATTTTCTAATGTTTGAAAATTAGCGTTGAGATACCTGCCAAACTGCCAAATACATTCGAACTTCTATAACTCAACGTCGTAACATTCTCAAGAAAAAAAGTGCAAGAGACAAAAATGTATGGAATTTAAATGATTTTGCCACTCGATTTGCTGACTGATATCGGAGCGAGCAGCTTCGAGTTATAGAAGCCCAATATTTTGCTTAAAGGCAAGCGTCCACCAGATACTTCGTCAAACATCCGCGGCTTTGATTTTCAAAATTTTTTGTAAGGTGCCAACAGAGAGCGAAGCGTGTAGAAGCATCATTTTCAGTTACGAAATTTCTTGCATCTTCATTAAGCTGTCAAGTTATTGGTTCTGTTTACGCAGCGAAAACTGCCTTGACTGCGTGTACACTTTTTTGAATAACTGTAATTTTATAAATTTCATGCTTCGTATACTTAAACGCTTGCATATGCGTGGGCATGACCCCCGCTTCCTAAGCGCGGTTTCAGTTGTGAGTGACGTGTAAAATTAATGCTAAAAATTATTAGAAATAAAAATATTCTAGAAGCAAGTTTATGCTTACTGCGACTGCAGTTAATTTTTATTAAACAGTAATTGATGCTTAGAAATTGAACTGTCATATTTAAAAAAAAATTTTGTTTAACCAAAGTAAGCTGTATAAAATGAAAGCTAAATGAAGAATTTCTTCAATACATAAAATTTTCTTAAAGATCAGAATCTGAAATTACAAAAAAAAATTTAAACTGTTTGTTCCATTCAGAAATTTACGATTTCCAATAAATAAACGACGACATGGTTTCGCAACATCTACAAAGTAAATATAAGATCAACGCGGGCAGTGCGCCGGGGTTGCGACGAAAGCGCCATGACATCGCAGTGCAGCTGCGTAGGAAGAATCGGCATGTCATGCTGGACAGATGTCGCAGTTTCCACGAAAGCGACGAAACTCTGCCCGTGCACAAGATTTCACAGCTAGCCGCCGAGTTGGCCAATCCCGATGCGCGTGAACACGTTGTCAGCGAGGTGCGCAAATTGCTGTCGGAGCACATGATTCCACCCATCGATGAGCTGCTCAATAGCGAAATCTTCCCCGTTCTGGTCGATTGTCTGCGCGCAGGCAATAATGCAGAGCTGCAGCTCGACGCTGCCTGGGCCTTGACCAAGATTGCTGCGGGCCAGTCTGGGCAGGCGAATCGTGTTGTGGAAGCTGGCGCTGTGCCGCTGCTGGTGGACTTGCTGGACTCGGAGTCGCTGCTAGTACGCGAACAGGTTGTCTCTGCCTTGGGCAACATCATGGGCTATGGTCTGGAGCTGCGCGATTATGTGCTGCATTTAAACATCCTGGCACGGTTATTAGACATGGTGAATCCGCAAACTCCTTTGCCATTGCTGAACTGCATCACCTGGGCCCTGGAGAAAATTGAAAATCTCGATTTTCCTAATAAACGAAGTTCGGGAGCAAACTGTCCTTGAAAAAGGAAACTGAATTAAATTTGTAATGTGATATGTTTTAGATTTATATATTTTTTTATTTTTGCAATTTTGAAATGATCTCGTCGACTGGGTACTTTATATTTTGTATTTGATTTGCTTATGGTGAGGAATAAAACAGCATGACTTGCTTTTGTCAAAAGATGAATATCGAAATTTTTTAAGCATTGTTGATGAAAATTTTTTAGAAAATTCAAATCTTATAATCCAGTGTAAAGCACACTGGCTAAAAAGCAGAAAGAAAACCACTTCCCACTTGCAGAACCCTCTTCCCGCACTAGCCAAGTAGAGGAGCAGAACCCTAGGAAAAACTATTTTAATATTTAATATTTCAATCTGCGCAGTACACGCTTGCACCCAAATGACCATCGGCTCTGCTCTTCGAAGTTCGGTCGCTGCTTTGCTTAAAAGAAAATATCTGAAGAAAAGCCTCGATTGTTTGATAAAGTAGCTGGTGGCCGCTCGCCTTTAGTGTCACCAACGAGTTTTTGCATTACTAAGCCAAAATCATTTGTTTTTAGCTAACAAAAATTCACAAACATTTTAGCAATCATAAAACAAAAGAAAAAGAAAATATTGGTAATTTGCTAACTTGACAACTTAATCACAACACAAATGATGCGACACTGTATCAACTGTCACGTTGCATATGTAATTCGTCGTAAGGCAATCGACAGCAATTTTCTTCGTATAAGCGCACATATGCACATATGTACATACATATATATGAATGTATGAATGTGTGCACATGACTGCCACTTGAAAAACGAAAGCAACAAAAACAACAAAGCAAAAAAAATACAATACAAAAACAATAATGTAGGAAATTAAAAAAGCAACAAAAAAAAAAAAACAAAAAAATACAAAACTAATTGAAAGTAATTGAGCGCGTCAGGCGTGAAGATTGTATTGCCTGCCAGCAGCGCATGCAGAGAAAATACGGTACAACAATAAAAATGGTAAACGTTCAACAACAACAACAAAAATAATAAAAACAAGCGAAAGGAAAAGAAAAAAAATTAAGCAAAGGCAAGACAACAAAATGCAAACATACCAAGTGCATACTTATGCACACACACACACACACACACACATACACATACAGCTACGAGTTAAGTGTGAAATTGCAAGGCATTTTGTGTTGTCTAAAAGCGCAAAGCAAAGCAAAGTAAAGCAAAGAAAAAAAAAATAAAAATAAAAATTCATCGAAGTGTCCAAGTTTGGTGGCATGTGCGAATCGTGTAAAATGAGTACAACTATCTGTGTGTCCGTGTCTGTCTGTCTGTCGGTCTGGTGGTCTGTCTGTCTGTCTGTCTGTCTAAGTGCAGGGGTAGCTTGCGCAGACAAATGTGTTAAACAATAACAACAATAATAATAATCATAACAACAACAACAACGACAATATGTAGCAAAATGTCGCCATAAAATGCAATTTGCGTTGCATTGCATGTGAAAAAGTGAAAATTTCAACAAAAACAACAACAACAACAACAACGAAGAAAAAAACAAGGAAAAAGAAAACTTTGCCGCATGAGTTGCTAATTTAATGCGTAAATGTGGTAAATTGTTGTTGTTGGTAGTTTGTTGTTGTTGTTGTTTATTTATTATTGTTGTTGTTGTTGTCAATGCTGTTTGTCGCTGTAAATAGTAGCCTGTCAGTAAATGACAATGTATTCATTGCATATTTATCTGCGTTTAATGAAATTTTTCATGCTGTTGTTGTTGTTGTTGTTACTGTGGCTGCTTTGCTTTTGCCTTTGCTTTTGTTGTGGCGACTATGCGAAGTGTAAAAATGTAAACGCCATCAGCAAACGCATTTCATTATGCGTTTTTTTTTTTGTTTTTTTTTTTTACATATTATATATGCATACACACATTACACATGTGCTGTTTGCTGCTTTTCTTTTAAATTTTTTTTTTAGGCTTTTCTTTTAGTTAGTTTTTTATTTTTGGCATTTTTTGTTTCTTGGTTTTTCCATTTTTTTTTTTTTTTTTTTTATTTCCATGTTAGTCGCAATTTGTTGTATGCACAATGTGCCAACACAATATGCCAAAGCGTAGCCTTAGCTGCAGTCAGTTGTTGTTGTTGTTGCTGTTGTTGTTGTTGTAGCTGTTGTTGCTGGCCTGTCGCCGCTCTAACGCACCACTGACAATATCAAATTGTGGTATCAGTTAAAATAATTGCAGTTGCTACACATGCGGCAAATGTTGCGGCCAATCTCTTGCTAAACCAGCAATTAAGCAAGTCGTCAAATAAGTCTGCACTAGACACTCCACACTACACACTACACACTACACACGAACACTTCACATACATTAAAGTCGTTTTCTTTTGGAAACAAAAAAAAAAAAATAAAAATAAAAAAAAAAAAACCAAAAAAAAAAAAAATAATTAATAGACACAAGCGAAAATAAAACAGTCAACGCGTGTAATTTACTTTACGCCACAACAATTTTACGTAGCGTCGTGTCAGCGTCTCCTGCCTCCTGTCTCCTGTCTGCTGTCTGCTGTCTGCACTCTTCTCCTCGCTGCTGTCTCTTGTCGCTTGTCTGCTGTCGTTGCTATGCTGTCTTGCTGGCCTGTGTTGGCAGTGTGACGCACTGTAGGGGCGTCGTCTATGCAATGCACGCTTAATGCGTTCGGCAAACACGTAACATACACACACACACGCACACACACCATGCACACACCATGCACACACCACATGGCATTTTGTAAATATAGCAAAAAGTTCAGACGGATCGCATTCGTAACTCATTCACACGCATTGTTGTAATATCTGTGACTGGTAATTGCCAAGTTAGGCGCGTGTTTCTTAGTTAAACTGCCCGCTGTGATCTAGTTTGGCTTGTGCGCTTTTAACTTGTTTTCTTGCCTTTTTTTGTTTTGTCAGATTTTTTGTCACTTTTTTTCTTTATTGTTTTTTTGATTATTTTGTGCATTGCTTAGGCGCTACATTAAATGTGGCATGGCATTATTGCTGTGACATGCAACGTGCAACAAATTGCAGTGACGCCAACAGAATTAGAAAGTTTTAGTGACAGCCCGTCGTTCGATTTATACATTGTTTAGCATTGAAACCAATTTACTCTCTTTATTTCTGATTTTCGCTGGCACTTTTTCAAATTTAAACATTACATTAGCAAACCAGATGGCGCTTTATATATTTTATACATATATTTATATATATTTATATGTTATTATTATAACATTAGGGAATATTATTTTCCATACTCATATGACCAAAGTTGTGTTTGTGATGTTTGTCTTAGTGCAGACTTTAACTTGGCTTTTACCTATATTAGCCATAAGATATTGCAAAAAGAATTTTATTGCGCGTTGCTCCTATTCATAAACTTTCAAACAAAAAGAAAATCAAGCGAATACATTAAAATGGAATGTAACTGATTATCATTTGCCTATGTTATTACTTTATATAATATAAGCGCAAGTTCTTATAAGGTGAAGCCGGGCAAAAGAGCTTAGGAATTTATGCTATATGCCGGTATTTACTTGAGCGTTCGCTGCAAACACATGTGTTGCATTCTACGTCATAACTAGGGTACTCTTGAAGTCGAAGACATAGCATATGCTGGAACTAGAACTGCATAATTTCAAATCAAGACTCAGTTAAAGAAGCGTTCTTGTTTGTTTTTTTTTGTTGCTTATTACACTGTGACACTACATATATAAAAAAATATATATCGCATAAGTGCAAAGTCGAAAATGTAGATAGATTTTGGCATTTATGCGATCCTTGCAATTAACAGTACCACCATGGAAATTTGATTTTTTAGTTAGTTTCGTTTGAGAGACTCCAATTTTACAGTCTTGATTAATTTTATCTTTTGTTTAACTTTTCTTTTTCCTCATTTTACTGGGTAAACTTTCTTAAAATTAATTGTCACCCTAAGTGAAACATCTTTGTATAATCACACCAGCGTTTGATTAAATCAACAGCCAAATGTAGACGGCGTTGCATTTATACAATCAGAGTTGTATGAAATGTAATTTTCTAATAATGGTAACTAATTACTATTATGCGAAAAATGCATTTAAGCAGGCTTGCATTTAAGCGATATCTACCAAAAAAAAAACCTTTCCAAGCGTCTCTTGGCAAGATTACTTAACAGCGGCTCTTTGCATGTTTATTTGGGTAGCGCATTGAGTTGACACTGTCAACAAACACCTAACATGTTTTCCTTTTAATTAATTTGTGTGTTGTTGTTTTTTTTTGTTGCTGTTGTTGCTTAGATTTCTATAACATATTTTCATGTATTTATCAACGCAACTTTTAGTGTGAGTTTACTTGAACGCAAGTTTTTACACGCAGATAATTAACTAAATACGCAGCCAATTAGTTTAGCTGGCAAACGCAAAGCTGTTTGTAATTTACTGTTGTTGTTATTGTTATTGGCGTTTATTAACTTGAAAATTGCAAAAAGAAAAAAAAAACGAAAAATTGTTGTTAATTATTTTAATGACCAAGTTAATTACTGCATACCACTGTGTAATGATTTTTTTTTCTTTTTTTTTTTTTTGTTACTGCCTTTGAAGTCAATCTAAGCGAGTCGCTTGCCAATTTGTGATGCATGCGTGTGTTTGTGTGTGTGTGTGTGTGTGTGCATTATGCTTCTGCAGTATGTTTTAAGAAAATAAGATTTTTGCAAATGCCATACTAACAGCAAACCACAAATAAACAGATTTGAACAGCAAATGTGTCGTTATGCTGCATGCAAGAACAAAACGTAAACACAACACAATAAAACAAAAACTAGCAACAAAGGCTTGAATTGCATTATGCGAAGCCAACCGCAAGCAGCAGAAGCAGCAGCAGCAGCATCAGCATCAGCAATGGCAACAACAACAGCAACAGCAACAAAAATAATAAATAACAGGCTGCATAAGCAGGCATGCGTAAAGAACGTATGTAGCTGGCTGTGCTTTGGCCAAGAGGAGCAGAGGCTGGAAGGCAGGGGTAGGCTGGAAGTTGAGCACAACACAGGACAGCAAGAACGAAAGACCAACAATGAAAAGGCAATTAAAGTGCATACAATGCAGAAGAAGAAGAAGAAACAGCAGCAGCAGCAGCAGCTTGCGTCAGTAAGACTGAATGCAGAATGCAGAAGGCAGAAGATTACGCAGCAGATCAAGGCATGCAGAGTATGCTCTTGCTTTGTTGTTATTGTCATTATTATTGTTATTGTTGTTGTTGTTGTCGTTGTCAGTGCTACAATCAATTGCATGCCTGAATGGACAAATGAATAGACACAGCGACAGCTGGACAGCCAAACTAGGCAAACGATTGTGCGAGTAAATGCATAAATGAGTGCCTGACTGACGCTAAGTCTATCTGTCTGTCTGTCTGTCTGTCTATCTGTCTGTCTGTATGAGTGAACGAGTAAGTGAGAGCATGAAACAATGAATGAATGAATGAATGAGTGACTGTCAAATGATATTGTTGACGATGACGATGATGATGATGATGATGATGATGTTGGCGACAAAGACGAAGACGACGATGATGACGATGATGACGACAACGTTGATGTTGACGACCAAATAACTCCGCACTTTACGTAGCTGCATAATGCGATGCGATTGGCTTGACTTGACTTGACTTCACTTGGCTTGACTTGGCTTAGACTTTGCAAGTAAGTAAGTAAGTCAAGCCAGCCAAGCAAGCAATCAAACGGCAAACACCCAGGCAGGCTGAAGAATGGCTGGCTGATTGGCAGGCAGGCAGGCAGGCAGGCATGCAGGCAGGCGAGCAAAGGCAGGCAGGCAGGCAGGCAGCGAGGCCGGCAGTTGTTTGTGTGCAGATAAAATGCCAGCGTTTGTTGCAACTTGTTGTAGTTAATATTTCTGCAACAACAACACGAAGAAGCAGCAGAAAAAAAAAGCAACAATCATGCAACATCAATAGCAAAGCAAAAATAGACAACAAAGTAAAGTTGTTGCTGATTATACACTCAACAATAGTCAATTGAACCATGACTTGCTGTTAATGTTGTTGTTTTTGTTGTTATTTTTTTTTTCTTTTTTTTTTATTGATGTCTCGTTGTCGTTGATGTTGATGTTGATGTTGATGCTGTGGCTGTGCCTGTGCCTGTTACTGTTGCTGATATTGATGTTGCTGACTGACGTAGATGGCATTGTTGCTGATAATATGTTTGTTATGGCTCTTATTGCTGTCGTTATTGTTGTTGTTGTTGCTATTGGTGTTAAGTTGAAATTGTTGCTGAAAAACTTGTTAACTTTGTTATAATACATTGCTATGCCCTAAAATGCATTTAAGACTCTTAATTGCGTGCGCCCCATTAAGCGCAATTTGCCATAAAGTGGCTTTTATTTCTGTAGTTTTTATATTTTATTAAAAAAAAAACAGAAAGAAAACACAAAAACCAAGAAAGACAAACAATGTATTTATTTATTAAATGGCCGCAAAACGAATTGCATGTAGCCGAAGTCTTTAATCCAACTTAAAACAATGATAAGTTGTTGCCAAATCTAAGCATATATCACGCTAAGTGCCGATGATAATTGCATTACTCATTATATTATAGTTAAAATAAAAAAGTTATAAAAAAAGTATTTTTTTTTTTTACTTTTAGCTAATTAATACGTTAGCAAAAATCTTGCACGGCATTTAAATAGAAGCTGCTCAAATTGGATTGAATGTTGATTTATTTTTTCTTTATTTCTTCCGTTGCTCATATCTCACTTATGCTCACAAAATTGTATACAAGTAAAACATATACTTCGTCATATAAATGCTGATGAAATTTGTTATTTTTTTTTTTTTCTTATATGGGCAAGACACCCGGCTTTTTCTCACCAGCCATAGCCTCAAAATCTTTGCTGCATAGAAACGCACAAGAAATACACAAACAAATAAGCAAAAATTAATCTTTATAAATATTATATGGATTTATATTTGTATGTGGATTTAGACTAAGAATTATCTAACATCAACTGCAAAATAACTAATAATATTATTTATTTTTATTTTTCAGGTAATTGACAAGATTTTGGTATTTTAAAATTGATGTGCCAATTATCGCAGCATTAAAAATTGGTATGTTACCTAAGCAAAAGTCTTCATACACACAAATCCTTATAAGCTAAATAGGCATGTGCACATATATATTGGCAAATTGGTGACAGATATGAACTGACAATGATGAATTGTAATTAAGTTATGAAAATGCTGGCGCATATGCAAACTTAAACTTTACTAAATTCGAAGCGATTTTTATATTTTTATAACTTATCTTGGTAGACTGTTTGCCTATAAACTTCAAAGTACGCCAAATAAGAACTATAATTATATACTTACTGTCTGTCACCCTGCAATAAATAAGTTACTCTGTTAGCAAGTATTTAATTAGAGCTCAACATAACAATTGCTTACCGTAGCCTTAATGCTTAGCTTATACTTTAAAACAAATGGTGTTCTTCTTTCTTTTTTTTTTTTCTTAGAAGTATAGACTTTTATAATAACTGAGCGACCAGATCCCGGTATCTTAAATGACAAAATTTGCAAAAATTTTTATTACTAATATTTTATGTTTGCTTAGCGCTAATCGTCGAGTTGCCTTCATAGAGCAAAAATAATATTAATACTATTTTATTTTGCAAATTATTTCAATATTTTAAATGATTCAATTGTTGTTCGCATAGCGTGTTATTAAATAAATAATCCGATTGAGATTAGGCAAACATTGCAAAATGCTTAACTGATTGTCTGTCGTGTACACAGAATACGAGTGTCATGATGCAAATACTATTCAGTGAGTTATCCTCATGAGAGCATTGGGACTGCACACTACATTGTCATAGAGCAAGGTCACAGCTGTACGGCAAATGGCAAATAATATTTTATTTGTTGTAGAGCTTTCACACAGCTTTACTTTTTGCTTTGTATAGAAAGCGTTAAAATGATGCAATTAATTGATAAAGCTAACTAGCATTTGACATAGCGATTATTGGACAAACATGTTTAAGTTACCTTTCTGCTAATTGTATTTAGGCATATGACAGCTTCATTAGCAATGCTTTCGATTAGAATAATATTTCAATTATCTTATGTGATTTTTGAATATTATTTAATTAGTATTATTATATAAAGAACATTTGGAATTTTAGTAACGCTTTCGAACACTATAAAATTAAATAAACATTTTATTTAGAACTTGTTCAAATAGTTTTCAATTGTTTTAAAACAATTTTGGCGAACAGCTGGCAGCTATGAATCTGTCTTTAAAAGATTTTCAATGTGATTTTTGCCTTTCCAACAACTCTCCACTCAACTGGGCCATAGTGTGTAGCCACAACCTTGTAGTAGCCCTCGGGCACATGAGCTGGCAAGTCGTCGCCCGTTAACTCACAGCGATGGAATCTGTAGGTCTTCTTTTCCCACGGTGGCTTGAATTTGTTCTCAAACTGCGGCAGATTCGAGCAATTGGCTAAATCTTTCATAATCAAATCTTTGTAGATTGTATTTATATAATCATAGAAAGGCTGCTTCGGTATGGAAAAAGGCAAAAGTTTGTAATCATTGCCGCCCGTTGCACTGCGATAAGAAAGGTATTCGACCTGTGTGTCATTGCCAACATCATAGTTCCACACAATTTCACCAGACACTGCAAATACGCCGCGCTTCACTCGCTCAATGCGCACCGACAGCTTCAATTTACGCTCATCAGAGCTGAAGCCTTCTATCGAGAGTGGCTCATAGGTCCATGTTCTCTAAAAATCAAATGCATAGAAAAATAATTTTGATTATATTTTTTTCCTTTTTTTTTCGTTTTGTTTTATTTTCTGACACACTTGTGCGGCTATCAGCACGGCTGTAGTGAAAATTAGCAAAGTAGAGTACACTAAGGATGCACACATTCCTTTAGGCTACTTTGGTGACTGTTTGTATGGTCTCACTGTGGATTTGCTTAAATAGATTTTTGCCAATACATTATGTGACATGATCATATTCAGATATTCGTAACATGCAACAATGTTGTACAGCATACACGGCATGCAATTGTGCATTTTTTGTATCTGATCGACATATGCAGTCATGAAACTGCTAAAACTCAAAATGCCACTGTTCACGAAAATAACATATGCATATACATAAATATATCGAGATTTTGAAATCTAGAAGAATCAAGTTATAAAAGGTTTATCTATATTTAACATTATGTTATTTACTCCCAAAAAAAAAAAAAAGAAAAAAAAAACCAAAGGTAACTCTACAAAACATATATGGCAATATTCTATATTCTAGCATATATAGTATATATATTATTATATACATGCATTATAAGTTTTTTATTGAGAAATACCTTTTTGTATTTTTATTTACATATTAGAGAAAACACTAAAGAATCTTGGTTTTCACTCGCAATAGAAACATAACACTCCAGTCCACTCTGCCATAGCATTTCACATAGAGTTGATAGTAGCCATCAAGAAGTATGGCCGGCAAGGCGTCACCCTTTGGCTGGCAATTATTGAATGTGTAATTCTGCTGCGGCCAAGGTGGTTCAAATTTACCTTTAAATTTTGGTAAATTCGAGCAATCTTCGAAATTCTTCAAGACCACATCCTTATAGATGCTATTCACATATTTGTAGTACTCTATGCGTGGCATGCCTAGTGGCAGCAGTTTATAATCATTGCTGCCGGTGGCGCTGCGATATGCAGAGAACTCCATCTACGACATGATTCAGTTAATATGCATAAAACTTTAACAATTTACATAGATAGGCGCACTTGACTTACATATGTATCATTGCCGACGTCGTATCTCCAATCCATGTATCCACTTAGCGCGAACTCATGTCGTTTGACGCGATTTATTTGCATATAAATCTTAACAAGTTCCTCATTGCTACTCTTCGTCTCGACTGAAATGCCTTCGTATGTCCACATTTTCTACAATAACGCAGCATTGCAATGTTTAATATAAATATGCGAAATATTCATATAGAAAATATGACACCCCGTACCTCTGACATCAGACGTGGCAGACCGCCGCCAGATGCCGTCATTAGCATAGCAAGCATGCACAGCGCTGGGAAAACTTTGTTTGACATTATTTTAGTTTGCTGCAGAATGTTCATATCAATTTAGTTATTTAACTTTATATAGTGTTCAAAGTTGTAGTGCAAAATAATTTTAAATGTTAGCAAACTAATTAAACAAGAGTAAAACATATGATAACAACTTTCTACTTAATTATATGCATATACTCGTATTATTTTTAATTAATTATAAAAAAGTACCGCAACAGTTGGGTTCCACTAATTGCCACGTTTCAGTAGAACGACACGTGAAATATCATTAAAGTAATACCTCGCTAATATGTTTCGCAAAATTTTAAACTCACATTTTGCAATTTATTTTATTATAGCAATAAAATGAAAAATTCTTCTTCGCTATTCTGAGTAAAATCATAACACTCCAGACACACACACTGCCGTGGCACTTTACCTCATATACCATAATAGTACGCAGGTAATAGAAGGACGTTAATCCCTCAACAGCTGCTGGACAACGCATGTAGGTAGCATAATTATTTTGCGGCCAAGATGTTCGAAATTTTCACACAAAATTTTAAGTTTTCGGTTTTTCCAGTTTTCCTCATTTCGAAACGTTGGCATATCATAAACAATATTGCTGTATGCTTTTAAAATCTTTATGCCATTCGCATGTCTGTCTGTTTAACATTGTCAAGTCCCCCTGGGCTTCGTTTAATAACAAAGACCCCATTTGTTTTTATTTCATTTTTGTTGTTTTTTTTTTTTTTTTGTTTTAGCAACAGTCGCCCATATTCCACGGGGTCTTTACTATAACTGCCAATTAACCCTTAAGCACATATGCCTGATTATTTTGATAATTACATTTAAAGGCATTCAAAATATCAAATCAAAATCATAAAACAAAAAAAAAAAAAAACAAACCAAAAAACAAGAAAAAAATAAATAAATTTCAATAATTAATTAGCAGCAAGCCAGCGGTCAAATTAACTTAGATTTATGTAAAGATTTTAATGTCTTAAAAAAACAAAAAAAAAAAAAAAAAGAATAAAAAAAAAAACAAAAATATATAGACACTTGAAAAAGAAGGCTAATGGCAGCAGCACTTGTGAACAAGCGTATAACACAAACGTCAATAATAATAAAAACAACAACAACAACAGCAAAGTAGCAATATCAGCTACAACAACAACAATAAAAGCAATAGCAACAATGACAACGACAAATTACAACAATACAAGGCAACAAGATAATGAAAACATTGTCATAAATTTATGCATTATCAAGTCAATACAAAACCGAAAACCAGACATAAAAACAGCAATGAAAAAAAAAAAAAAAAAATATAAAAAAAAAAAAAGGCAACAACAACAAAAACAAAATAAAAACAACAACAAGAAAAGAAATGAAACGAAACGAATGATTCAGCTAATGTAACAAAACGTGCACGAAGCGTATTACAAATCAGCCACGCATATAACGAGCAACACACGGGGTCAGCCAAGGTATTATTTCGATTAGCAGACGTGCAGACAGACACCCCAGCAGACCAACACAGACAGGCAGATAATCAAACAGACAGACAGTTAGACAGACAGACAGACAGTCAGCAGTTATACTCAGCTGCAGTGTGTGAACTGCTGCCAAGTGGCTACCGAAGCGCAGCATACTTCGCTGCTCGAAATAATATTGACAGCGGCAAGTTTTATTTTTTTTATTTGTTTTTTTTTTTATTTTTTTTTTTTTTATATTATACTATATGTATTTCCTGAGCACTTGAATATGTCTAAGAGTTGAGCTACTTATAATTGTTCTAACTGATTAAACACATGCTGCGCCCGTTTCGGAACATAGTTTCTAAAGTTTCTTAGAGATGATGAGCAAAGGTTTGATATGTCAAACCAAAAGAAATCTAGGATAAGTATGCCAGCAACACTATGCAAACCAAATAATGTGTGTGTGTGCGTATGTATGTATATGTATATACATATGTGTGTACAAGTGAAATATATTAACCATATCAATGACAAGTCTCTTGAAACTGTCAGAACTTCAAAGCCATAAGCGTGACGAAAAATCCATACAACTGGCAATTGCCTGTGACCACTTTATGTACACCATAAATAAAGGTCAAAATGCAGAAGGGTTAGTTATTTGTAGGCAAACTGTTCTTCTTTCCATTCTTCTTCTTCTTCTTCTTTTACTAACAGCTATCAAATAACCAGCTGACACTTGGGGTGAAACGTCAAGTGTCGTACGTAGCATGTGTGTGTGCGTGTGTGTGTGTTTTTTTTTTTCTTTTTTCGTTTTTTTGGTTTCGATTTTCTTGTGAAAAATTGTGTATAATGATGTTTTTTCATTGATGAGCTTCTTATACAAAGTATATACGATTTTGTTTGTTTATTTAAGTTGTTTGACGCTTTATTTGTTTTTTCCTTGTAGTTTTATTTATTTTTTTTTTTTTTTTTTTTGTTTACGCATCAAGAACATATATGTAATTCTCTATATGTATATAATACACACAGCTAATGTGTTTGGAATGCACGTTTTATACTTCCACAAGTCACTTTGCATGATAACAGATTTGCTTGCTCTTGCTCTTGCTCTTGCTGCTGTTAATTCAAACAGAAGCAGCAGCTTGCAAATATTTATTATTATTATGGGCTTAGCTTAATAAACACAAACGCTTTACTGTGGGAGTACAGCACCTTTACATTATATAAATAGACAGACATATGCAATTACTGTTTTTCAATATTTAAGTGAACACATTTGCCCTTATCTATCTGCAGTTGATTTCATGGTTTCATTCCAAGTAGTATAAGATAAAATTCCATTAAAAGTGTGCATTATGCATAAGCTTTACTGTGCACACTCATGCAGCGGTAAACAACACAGATCAGACGATAAGCCGCGAAAAGAACATTTGCGAGCATAATACACAGTTTTATTGCTTTGTTTGTAGTTGTTGTTGTTGTTGTTGTAGTTTTTTTATTATTGAAATTGAAGAATTTCATGTGAATGGGCATGAATGGGATTGGGATGATGGTACAAGCGAGTGGACAAAAATGCGCCAGCGCTCTTAATTTAATTGAACACCATACAGCAAATATAAAAAGAGAAAAAAAAAACAAAATACAATAACAAAAAACGAACTTAAGCCAACGTACCGCAACCGCAGCAACGCGTCAGCGGTAACGCCAGCAACAATAAAATAAACTACATCAAATACAACAAGTAAAAAAAATAATAAAAACAACAACAACAACGACGTGCAAAAAAAAGTTATTAGTGAAACTCAATTTACGTGTGGGATTTTTTTCGCACACTCGCTAATTCACTTCCCACTGCACAGCATATTGCTGCTCTACAGTTTCCAATGCCTGGCTGCCATGAAACGATCACAAAGGCAGCAAAGAAAAAAAAAGAAAAAAAAAAACCAAACCAAAGCAATAAAAACAAAAACAACATGAATACGAGCATTATGAGCGCGCCATACTTGGTAAGCAACTCCCTGGAGGAGGCAATCATTTAGCATGAGTATCGATCATGTTCAGTGATGACGTCGTAAATCTTTGACTCTTTTTTGTGTTGTACGCTTGCTTGTGTTTTCCTTCTTCAATTTTTATTTTCTTATTTTACCACACTTTTTTTTTTTTTTTGTTATATTTAATTTTTGTGTATTGTTTTTTTTTTTTTTTTGCAATAGCAATTTAAACAAAAACAAGACAGTTGATCGTCTTTTGTGCAGCCAAGCTGCTTTGGTCAAAATCCAAATCTTCAACATAAACAACGGGGACTGACCAAAAACAAAAAAAAAAACAAAAAACAAAAAAAAAACAAAAAACAAAAAAAAAATAAAATAAAAACCTGGCATCAATACAAATTTAGCTTGCGCGTGTTGTTGTTTGTTTCTTTACTTCATTACTGCGTCGTACGCTGAGTACGTGTTGTTGTTTTTATTGTTGTTGTTGTACGTTTATTCGTTTGCTTGCTTGTGCTTGGTGTCGTACGTATTATCGTTGTTAACGTTGCCATTGCTGTTGCCTTGTTGTTGTTTTTGTTATTTTTGTTGTTTTTTATGCCTACTCTGCTGCTTGCCTTTGGCTTACACTACTCGTCTGCTGCTGGTCAATCTGTAGCTCTGAATGCTCGGCTGTCTCGCTCACACGCTTTGCTAATTGTTATTGCCACTGCCAGTTTATGGCTCCTACCACGGAAATCACCAAAATTTGCGGCTATTAGTCATTTATTGATTTGTGTAAATTATTTGCTGCTGTTTGAGTTGCGCACTTTTTTCACGGATTTGGCAATGTGTTTTAATGGCGACGACAAGGAATAAAAAAAAGTTTTCAGCAGCAACAGCGCTCACCTAACCTATTGATAGTTAATTTTTTGAAGTTTTTGTTTTTTTCTGTGCCTTGTGTTGTTATTAAATACATACATACATATGTACATAGTATATATAATATAGAAAAAAACAAAACAAGAATAAGAATTTACGCCATTGATTGGCATAATAAGTAAAATGCATTACGATCTACTACTGTCTGTCACAAGTAAATAAATGTTCTTTTTTAAACATGCTACTGCATGCAAGAAGAAAAAAACACTGACAGCGTAACGACTCAATTAATTAAATCAAAAAGTGACAACATAATAGTATAAAAAAAAAAGAAAAAAAATCGCATAGACAAACAAAGAAAAAACCATGAATTATTTTATACAAATTCAAATGGGCAAAACCCACACACCCAAGCTATGTTGAGCGTGCATTAATTGTTTTTTTCTTTCGTTTTTGTTATTATTATTTTTTTTTAACGGTGTAAAACTCCCACGCTTGCGCCTACAAAAACAGTTATACGAAACGTACGGAATGAGAATGATAAATTTTGTGCGAGAAGAATGTTGAAAGAAAAACAAAGTAGAAGAGGAAAAAAAAACATAAATGAATAAAAACGGTACTCGATTGAATTGACATGACAACCCTCAACAATTAAACAGTAGCAAAGTTGTATGTTTGTTGCTTTTTCTGATTGTTGTTTTTGTTGTTGCTGTTGCTGTTCATTGCCGCTACTGACGCACTCGTGTAGTAGCAGCGGCGAAGAGTGAAATAAAAGTACGAATTAAAATCTACGGGTGCAACCCATTTTAATAAATCAACAGACGAAAGCAACATGCCACACAAAAAATAAAACCAAAAACAAAAAAAAACTATAATAAAAAAACAAAAACAGAAAATAAAAAAAAAGACCTAAAGAAACTGCGCAACAAATAAAACATGGCAGCAGCAGCAGCAGCAGCAAGCGTTACAAGTCAGTAAGCACAGAGAAGAAGAACAACAACAACAGCAATAACAATAACAAGAGCAACGAATTGAAATTAATGTGCGGCACTCGACTTTGCTTTGACAACCGTTGCCGTTGCCTTTGCCTTTGCCGTTGCTGCCGAAATCGTAGCCGATATCGCCCGACTGTAGTGTGGTGCTACACAAACTCGTGCAAATTGAGGCTGCTGCTGCTGCTGCAGTTTATTACATTTTAACTTTTTTTTTTCGTTTTTGTTTCTTTTTTTCTCTTTTTTTGTTTTTGTTGCGCTTGTGACTGCTGTCGCATGCAACTCGTGTTCCGTCGTCGTTGCTTGTCGACTGACTTGCCTGCTGCCTGCTGCCTGCCTGCCTGCGGTTCGTTTGTACGCTTTATCACAACCCAAAATAATCAATTAACGCCTTGCCTTGCTCTGTGTATACATATGTACATACATATGTATGCATGTATGTATGTATTTTGCAAATAAAATTAAAAAAATAAAAAAACAAGAAAAGCAGCATCAAGTAAAAATCGCTGCTAATTAACACTTTACGCTTTTTGCGCGTTAATTTCCTATGCTAATAACTAAACAGAGACTACACACATTTATTTAGGCGTATATCGTGTCAAATAGTACGCGAGCGCACAAAACCCGCTTAAACTGCTGTAAATGGACAAAGCTTATGGGTTTTTTGTAGGCTTTAATGCCTAATAGCAAAATCTCGTGTGGATTAGCATCAAAGCATATTACGCTAATCCCCAGCAATGTTCACTGTATGTCATTTATAAGAATAATACACAAATAGAAAATTTAAACAGTGAGGGAAAAAAAAAATCGGATTGCGCAAATGCCAGATAAACAAAAAAAAATACCAACAAAAAAATAACAACAACAACAACAACATACACACATAATAATAATGTAATATAGCATGTCACGCGTGCACACGCTTCAGCATAATCGCGTACGACATAAAGAAGCAGCCATTTATGTTTCACCGCTTACATACTTACATGCATACATATATATACATATATACATACATACATATATGTATGCATATGTGTACATGCGTATGCCGCTAGCATGTTTGTTTATAGCAATGTATGTATGTAATGTATGCATGCAGGCGAATTTGTGTTTGTTGTATTTGATGTTTTCACTGATCTGCTGTTGGTCAATAATTTGTGCTTAGCTTTATTATTTATACACTAAGCGCTTTATCAGCGCAGCCACGACATGCGCCGCAAAACGCTAACGCAAACGCAGACGCGGCAAAGCTTATCAGTATTTATGTATGTGCTATGCGTATTACGTACATACATACATAAATATGTATGTGCATAAGTTTGTATATATGCACAACATATATACAAACATACACAAATATTTTCTATATATGTACATATGAGACCTTAGTTTATTTTTATATTTAAAACAAAAAAAAAACAAAAAAATTTTGTTTTTATTACAACATTACATAAGTAGCTTATGTTTGCTGTAAGCATTTGCCGCCTACATAAAATTGTATCTACAAACATGCATACATACATATATTATATACATCTGTTTTTTATTTTTTTGTTTTTTTTTTTTATATGCGACTTAAGTAGCAGTTTCCATAATTAATTGCTTGTTAAAGTGCAAACCACGCTTAATTTTCGCTTATTCTGGTCTGCGAACAAAAGCGCATTTTTAAAACGCAGCTGATTGTGCCACTTCATCATATCGTTTATTGTGTAAAGTGCTGCGAATTAAAATTAAAACAGTTGTCTGTTGAGTTAACTAAGCTGCCATGTTTGTTTTTTTTTTTTATATTAAAGTTTGAAAACAATAATGCAAACTCAGATTTCCTGCATTTTTTTTTTTTTTTTTTTTTTTGAAATTTAATTCGTTTTAATACAAAGTTCACTCAATTATTAACTAACAGTACAATGTGCAAAAAGAATTCAAATAAAATAATGTTACAAGTCAAAAGTTGAAATGTGTTTTGGCAATAAAAAAAACCATGCATATATACATGCATATATACATATATATTGTATTTAATGTATATTTACAATTTAATATTAAAAATTAATTCAACATAATACAAAAAAAAAAACTAACATAAAGAAAAAAAAAAAAACAACCGAAATAATAATAATAAAAAAAAAAAAAATTAAATACAAAAATAGACATTTCATACATTGAGAATTTTTCCACCCGTATACTCGTACACGCAACGCTTTAAGCATTTCAGCTACCGACGCGCCTGCAGTCGCTCGCTGCCACTTCTGCGCTACTCACTCGTATCTAATCAGTACAAGTGTTTTACAAACCTGTCTACCACCTACCGACTAACTAGCTAACATACTAACTGTATATATATATATATATATATATACATATATATGTGGATGTATATTTATATATGTATGTTTGTATGTATGTATGTATAGGTGTATTTATATATGCATGTGTAATTTATTATATTATGTCGGCACTTTATTTCACTTAGGAGTATTTGGTGCCGTTTACGCTTTGCTTAACAGTGACTTATTTCCAAAGTGTTTTAATTATAAAGTCGTTAATTTCACCAAGTGTTTGCCGATATGCGCATTTTTTATTTGGGCTTTTTATTAACATTTATGGCTATTTTATTAATGTCATTATCAGTTTGATTGAGCGCATTATTATTATAAGCGCAGTTACTTGGCAAGGGCGAGCGCGGCAGCAAAAGGGGAAATGAGCGCGAAGCGGCTTTAAATCACAAACGTTCATATTTCAGGTTTATTTATTTATTATTTATTTTTTTCGTTTTTTCGTTTTACTTTTCCTGTTTGGTTTATTTTTGTTATTTTTATTTAACTTTTTTTTTTTTTCACTCGCATTTTGCGATAAGTGCCACTGTGCCACTTGTCATCATTGCTAGAATTACAATCTTAAAATAATCAAATCGAAACACTTCAAAATAAGTTTAGCAGCTAATTGTGCTTATGATTATTATTAATAGGGCTCACATAACAAAAACAAAAAAAAAAAACAAAAAAACAAAAAAAAAAAAAAAAAAATGAATAAAACAAAAAAAGAAATTACTAAACGAAATACTTTGTGCATGTTTATTTAATTTGCAGTTTTAAAATGAACGGACTGGCCCGAGGGCCGAGGCCCTGCGTCTCCCGCCGTCA
>JBAMBQ010003687.1:0-12772 GCA_037044495.1 Stegana nigrithorax
ATTGTCATATAAACCACAGCGCAGAGTAATCGAGAACGCACAATCAAATACCAAACTTAAGCGCAGATTTCGTTTTTCTTTTTTGTTATTTTGATAATTTTTTTTTTTTTTTTTTTTTGCTATGGTTTAAAGCTAACAAACGTCAGATTGGCTATTTGATCGAAACATGCAAATAAAGACGCGCACAGTAACAGCAATATCAACGGCAATAGCAACAACAACATTAACAATCATAAACACAAGCAAAACAACGGCAACAAACCCGCCGAAATTGAACGAAACCTAACGATTTACACTGACCAACCAAGACCAGGCAATAACGAAAAAAAAAAAATATAACAACAACAACAACAGCAGCACCAACAACAACAACAATAAACACGCATAAAACAAAGCAAAAGCTAAGAAATTTCGCACACAGATAAAACAAAATATAAAGAAAAACAAAAATAAAACATAAACAGTTACAATAATAAAACAAAAACAACAACAGTCGCAGTCGCAGCAACAGCAGCAAGAGCAAGAGCAAGAGCAGAAAACATGTTACAAAATTCAAATGGCAGCGCTCTGCCGCCCGGAGCCGGCAACGCAATTGCAGCAGCAGCCGCCGCAGCAGCGAACACAGGCGCAGCGTCGGCAGTGAGTTCGGCAGCAGCAGCCGCGGCAGCGACGGCGGGCATACAACCAAAACTGGTCGTCATACGAAGGCGGCCGAATCAGGGCTTTGGCTTTACGCTGCGTCACTTCATTGCGTATCCACCGGAAGATGATCCCGCATGGCCGCATGTAAGTAAAAGACGTCGAGTAGAGTATGCATATGTGCAAAGTGATCGCCGAGTTGAGCTTGGTGCGCGACTTTAGCCAGCGCAGAAAGCCCTGGATGGTGTCAGGGGGCGGGGGGCGGTGTGCAGTCTTTAATGCCGGCTCTGTGTGTCGTCTGACCGTTGGTCAGTCGTTGTTCAGTGTCGGATGTGGTTGTGTCTGTTTTTGGCACTTTTGCTTTAAGTCATGCTTCGCTGGTCGCGTTAAAGCGACAGCAATAGCAACAGCAAAAGCAAAGCATGAGCATAAGCATAAGCATAGCCAAGGCAGACATGGCCATGGCCACGGACGCAGGCGGCAGACGACAGACGGGATTAAAGTGCCGTTAAAAAAGCGCGCAGCGACGCAAGCGCATTTGTGCTTGCTTTGTTTGTGTTGTGTTTTGTTTTAGATTTGTTTTTTATTGCTTTTTTTTCCACGTTTTTGTTTCGTTGCTTTATTATTTTGCGCTAATTTGCGTTTGGCGCAATTCACTTTTTCTTTATGTTTTGGTTTTCTTTTTTTCACACTTACTCGCTCACCTATACAAACACACACACACACAAGCACACGAATGCTCGATTGAGCTTCCGCTGTCTTTTTTGTTTTTTTTTTGGTATTTTTTAAATTTATTTTATTTTAATTTTAATTTGTTGCTTTTTGCACTTTCTCGAAAACAAATACAACAAAGAAATTTTATTATTAACGCTCATTTCTTATTTTCTATCTTTGTCGCTGTCACTGTTTCCGTCTCTGTCGGTCATTCGTTTATGCGTTCGCTCATTGGCTGGCTTTTGCTATTTGCGCACGCGCGCGTAGGAAGCCGCCACGGCAGAGCCAACGTCACCAACAGCAGCCTCGCCATTGGCCTCGACAACGTCGTCGTCGGCGTCGTCAACGACGTCAGCGTTGGTAGCACTGTCACTGTCACAGTCACAGTCACAGTCACATTCACAGTCACATGCGCAGTCACAGTCACAGTCGCAGTCGCTGCCGGCATACCATCAAGTGAAAGCGATGGAAACCATTTTCATCAAAGAGGTTCAACCGAACGGACCGGCGCACTATGCCAATCTGCAGACGGGCGATCGCGTTCTGATGGTCAACAATACCCCAATCGCTGGCATCGCCTACAGCACAATTGTCTCGATGATTAAGCAAACACCGGCCGTGCTCACGCTGCATGTTGTGCCCAAGGAGTGCGACGTACTACAAATGGTAACAATTTCTACACACACACACACACACACACACACACACATACACACATTGCATAAATATTTGTAAATGCATAAACTAATCACGCACGTGCGTGCATTCCATTTCTTTGTTTTTAATGTTTTTTGTATCTTTGCTTGCGGTTAATGCAGCATTACAGCATTGCACACACACCGGAATCGAATCGCCTGACATTGATACAGACGCAGCCACAGCAGCCGACGATTGTGTCCGCATTGGCGTTGGCCAATAGCAGCGCCATTGCTGGGGCCTCGACAGCGGCGACATTGGTGCCGATTGCTGCGACGGCGGTTAAGTCGGCATATCCACAACAGCAACAGTTGATCTCATATCCTGCTGTCGCGCATGTCGCTGCCGCAGCCGTGGCTGCCAATGCTGCGGTTATGCAGTCGACGACTTTGCCGGCGGCAACATCGACGACGACAACAACAACGGCAGCAACTGTGCACAGCAGCGGCGGTAGTCGTTCTGGCAGCATTTCGAGTACTACAAGCGGCGGTGGAGGCGGGGGAGGCGGCAGCAACAGTATGCGGCATCATCCGCCGTTAACCATTGGCAGCAGCAGCATTGATTTTGGCGATATGGCGCATGGCCTGCATCATCATCATTTGCAGCAACAACAACAGCAACAATTGCAATTGCAACATCACCAACAACAGCAACAACAGCAGCAGCAGCATTACTATCAACATCAGCAACAATTGCAGCACCAACATCAGCAACAGTTGCAGTTGCAGCAGCAGCAGCAGTCGCATCATGGCAGCGCACATGGTTCATTGCTGACAATGCGTGGTGAAGCCTCCGTCTCCGCCTCTGCCTCTGCCTCCGCCCCCAACGCCAACGCCGGTGCCAATGCTGCCTCGACAGTGGCCTCAGTTGCCGGTTTCATGCGGTAAGTTGTCAAAACAAGTTTCTTTTAACCGGCATCGGATTGTCTGCACTTTAACGAAGCTCGGCCCACGTCGTGTCCTTTTCGAACTAAATTTTATTTTTTCTTTATACACGCGAACATTTACTTGCCAAGTTGTTGCTTCGCTGAGCTAACGTCGTCGCCCACCTGTTGTTTGTCTGATTATCGTTCGCTTACTTGTCTGTCTGTCTGTCTGTCTGTGTGTGTATGTCCGTGTGCTTGTGTCTGTCTGCAACCAATTACGCTAATCCTAACAGTTTGCTGCTGCTGTCGCTGCTGCATTGCGTTCGTTTGACGTCATAACGCACACTTATGCATGCGATAGTAGTCACAGGCAATTGTTGTTGTTGTTGTTGTAGTTGTTGTCACTGCGTAGTATGTGGTGCCAAAAGCCGCGTATATACTATATACATACATATGTGTCCAAAACTTTAATATGCAAATTGTCATGTCCGTAATCCTAATCTTATCAATGCCAGTCAGCGGTGACAGAAGGCTGACTTGACTGAGTGCGTGCCTGCGTTAGTTAGTGTACGTGAGTGCGAATGAGTCAGTGCGTGTGTGTGTATGTATGTATTCATATACAGCACGTATACCCTATACCACAAGCAAGCGAGCTTCTAAGTTTTCATATAATGACATTTACCATATAAATCATTTTTAACCCGGCATTGCTCGGCTCAGCTGAGTCAGTTTAAACGCTCCACACACTATGTCGCACATTTAAACAATACAGGGATATAAGTAACGGGATACGCTAGGAAAATGAAATTTCTATTGTCTAAGGCGCTACAAAGTGGCCATGTACACTTACCCTACCAACCATTGTCTAAGATAGTCTTCTATCTCCGCTATACCGTATTGTCAAAATAAATGAATCTATTAGCTAAACTTGAAATCTTGGAATTGGAAAAATAAGATAACTTAATTTCAGCAAAATCTCCCATAACGAACAGCTCTCATAACCGGACAAATTCCGCTAGCTCTTCGGAGAAAAACATTGTAATTGTCCGTGTCCGGTTATCGGAGATTTTGTATTTTAAAAATATATTAACATATCTTTTCAAGGTCAAGTTATGTTGCCTAGGTTCTCAGCTGGCGTAAAACGTATCCAATTCGCCGTAATGTTTCACAAAGTAAAAGAAAACAACAAAAAATAAAGAAAGAAAAAAGGGAGAAAAAAAAATCATCAAAATTTAAACGAAATGACAAAACGCAACAAAACCAAAACTAAAAAAAAAGTATGAAATGAAATGCTTTCATAGTGAGTGTCAATCTTTTGCGCTATTTGGGTGCTGTTGCTTTTGGTATTGCTATTGTTGTTGTTGTTGTTGTTGTTGCGTTCACAACTTTCCGTCGCAGCATACATATGTCGACGTGCGCGCATTGATTGCTTTGTCTGTCTTTTGTTTGTGCTTTCGTTTATTGTTGTGCAAAATTTGCTGCTGCTGTTGCTGCTGTCGCTGCTCGTGTTGCTGTTACTGTTACAGTTGCCGCCGTTGTTGTTTTTGTTGTTATTGTTGTTGCTGCTACTTTTGGGGCGGCATTCGCGCGTGCATTTGATTTATTAAACTTTTTTTTGTTTCGTTTTTGTTTTTTTTCTCATTTAGTTAGGCGTAGTTTTTGTTGTTACTCTCATTTGATTAGGGCGCGCATAAAATGCATTTCGATTATGATAATCATGCTGACGATGACGATGGCAATGATAATAATTACGATGACAATGTGTCTGAATATTGCAAAAGTTATTGTTACTATTTTATTGATGATGTTGTTGTGTTTACTTGTGGTTATTATTTGCGCAAACATGACAATAATAATGCAAAACGCAAAATAAATGAGTTCACATTATGCTCACACTTATACCCATACTTACTCATGCTAGGCCAGCACACTAATGTGTGTGTGCATAAATACGAAATAGCAACTGACTGACTAACTGACAATAAATGTAACCACAATGACAAACACGAGCGATGTGTCCGCTGCTGCTGCTGCTGCTGTTGTTAATGATGATGATGAAAGGCGCAGAGTGCGCTATTGCTGCAAAGGCATTACAAAAGATCAACCGCAAACAGACATATACACACACGCACGCACACACTCACTCACACACACCACTGCACAAACGGCTGCTGCAGTTTCTGCTGCTGTTGCTGCTGCTGCTACAATAATTGAGCCTAATTGCAATGAACGAAATAGCTGGGCAGCAGGCGGCAGCGTGCTAAATTTAAAACGAGCAGCAAACCAAACCGAGCGATGCATGCAACTTGTAGCTGCTCCAGCGACAGAAATAAAATGCTGCCACAGCGTAAAATGCTAATGATGTTGCTCTTGCTGCGCTTGCTGCTGCTCCTGCTCCTTATGCTGCTGCTATTCATAATGATAATTATGATGATGTCGATGTCGATGTCGATGATGATGATGATGATGATGATGATGATGTTGGTCATAATGATGACAATGATGATTTCATCAAAAATTTCATTTAATCAAATGCCTTGGACCGTCGTTTGCCAGATCGCTCGCGCGCTTTTGCATGTTCGCATATTTGTCATCGTTGTGCTTCATTGAACGTGAAACATGAAAATGCATATGAAAATATTTTCCAATGTAATTATTTGTGTATGTTATTTGTTCTCAGTCAGTCAGTTAGTTTGTGTGTTTGTGTGTGTGTGAGCTTGTGTTGTTGTTGGCTTATTGTTGTTTCATTTTATTGCGCTCGTGGTGCACCTTTTAACGACTTGAATAATTTGTATTTTTTTCGTTTTGTTTTTTTTTTGTTTTTTTTTTTTGCTTCTTCCTGTTTTCTTGGCAAACTATGAACATTCACGCCTTGGCAACAAAAATCTTGACTAGCAAACGCAGAAATAAAAAGCACAAATACTACATATGCCGAGTGTATATGCTAAATTTGTCTAAAAATAAGCAAAACAAACAGAAAAAACGAATTACGGTTCTCAAAAAAAAAAAACAAAACAAAAAAAAAAAATAAACTAACGAAATCCCAAAAAAATATGTTTAATTAAATGTTATTTGAATTACATGCATTCATACGTAATCACTTTCATTAGATTTCTGCGTATTTTGAAAAAGTTTTATATACAGTAGACACTCACCAATGAGAACTGCTTGGTTTCTCTAGAGATTCTAATTTCCCACCTTTTTTTTTTTTAGTTTTTCTTCTTATTTGCATATAAACATCTTTATGTGTTTTTGTATTGATCAAATAATTTTTTATACGGTGAGGCTACAATTTGTTAGCTTCTACTGTAAAAGCGCTTTAGCTTTCATATTGTCATGGTCAATGAATTTCGCACAATTGTTGTTCCATTTGAAAACTCCTGAAATTCTATTAACCTTCCCTTTATTGTGTTGTGAACTGTGTAAAGTTCAAGGTTCGCACTTCGGTGATGGCCTTTGCCTTATACTCCCATTCAAAATGCGTTTTATTCGCAGCCACAAAAACATGATAGCTTAAAGTCAATCTGTAAGTATCATAAAATGTATTGATTGTCCGAACAATACAGTAAAGTCTCCCATAAGCGGACACCGACAGTCGCAATGTTTTTGCCCGATTATGGAAGCTGTTCGGTTATGGGAATGCATTTTGTATAGATGTATTTTGCTGTATTTGTATACTTATGCTCATTTCTATGCTTTTACTTACCCATTGAAAATTTGAATAATAATTATTTTTGTCAATTTTGTTTTTTTTGTTTTTTTTTTTTTTGTGTGCTCAAAACTCTGCGCAGCTTTCATTTTATTTAGTTATAATAAAAACGCCCACATTTCGATATTACCAATTGCATATTTTCCTGTTTTTTGTCGTCTACGCTGCATTGTTGTTGTTGTCATACACTAGACCCGCCACAATAATATCAAAAATTTTGAACACGATTTTTATCAAGTCGCGAGTTTTTCGCTATTTTTATGTAAATATTTTGTCTGTCTGTTTTGTACTTATGTGCATATGTACGACAGTATATTTATTTTCGCGTATAATAAAAGAAAAATTAAACAATGCAAATAAAAATATTTAAAAAAAGAAATGCCGACAGTTGTGAAATAATTTACTAAACGTTTAACAAAAGCTGGCGAGTAATTTTTCCGCTATGAGTACAATACTCGCATAAGTACAATGCTATATAATGCATATACTTGTACATATGTACATGTGTGTTTGTGCAGTCAGCTATTGTTAAAATATGCGGCACACATACTTAGACAGGCATACTTCAAAAGATTTAAAAAGTAATACTGAAAGTTAAGAGAACGCCTGCCATTTTCACTAACGCTGAGCAGATGGCGGGCGGCGGGCGATCCTTAAAATGTTCATAACTGCATATTTAAGCATTTGTAAAGGCAATTTATTTGGCACAGGATTTGCTGCATAAGTCTGCGTAATGAGTTTCACTTGTTGCCTGCCTACTTTTGTTAGCTCACCACACACACACACACACATACACACTTACACTTACCATACCTAAACTTAGAAAGCGCTTAAGTTTCTATGTGCGACGCAGAAGTAAGTATATACCATATACAGATGCAGCCGTAAAAAAAATAATAATAAAAAAAAACAACAAAAAAAGAACAAGGAACAAAAATAAAAATAAATCTGTGCATAATATGTACACGCATAAATATGTGCGAGCCAGCCGAGCCATGTAATTGTATCTGATGTATATGAGGCACTTTTATGATTTGATTAAAAGTGATTTTTAATTGAATTTACAGGCAATGCGCCGCACACTTACGAGAATATTAAGTGGAGCTGCTGACGGCTGACTGCTGACTGTGCGTGAACTAAGCGCTGACCAAGCGCATGAGTGGGTGCGGTGGCCGGGTTTGGCGGGCGGTGCGATTGTGCGGTCTACTTCGAAATTGAAGTGCCAAAGTGAAAAGGAGGCTATTTTGCAGCAATCAATGCTGCTATATTCTGCTGTTGTCTGTTCGCCTGTTGTTCGTTGTTATCTTGCCATTGTTATGGCAATTGTTTTTGTTCGTTGTTGCTGTTTATAGTTGAAGCAACAGTGAAACAGTGCCAACGTCAGGCTGCTGCTGCGGCTGCTGCTGTGGCCGCGACCTAATGGACATCGAGATTGCCATAGCCATAGGTACAGCGTAGGACGAAAGTATATATGGCATATGAAAGTGGATGCTCTGCGTGAGCGCCGTAAAACAATTAAGTGCAAGGAAGCAAAGGTCGGGTCAATCGAGTCGGTCTCTGGTCGTGGGCAGGTAAAATTCAATTCAATTGAACAGCAAGCCAACGCCGAGTAATTGCTTTACTCAAAGAGAGCGAAATTGAAATGCTTGAAATTAAGTGGGGGAAATTTGATTAGCAAAACTAATAATACAGAGCAGCAGCAGCAGCAGCAGCATCAGCATCAGCAGCCTGAACGGGACGGACATGACAGCAGGGCACAGCACAGTACAGTACACATTATAAATAGGAATAGGCAGCCATATTCACTGTTGACGCAAAGATGATCATTTTCATCATCATCATCATCATCATCATCATTGTTATGACCGCGTCAATATTGTCATCAACGACAGTGCATACACACACACACACACACATACACATACACTAACGCACAGACAACTATGATGATGATGTTGATGATCATCAGCAACAAAATCAAAAACATGATCAACGTTAATCGTGCTGGTTGAATCAGACAGTCTGACGCGTTTTTATGACTTATTGGCTGCCATTTTTTTTTTTTTTTTTTTTTTTTAATATTTCTTTTTTTATATTATCTTTTTTTTTTTTTTATTTATTATCTGCGCATTTTGTTTTCTTTCTGCAAGTCGACGGGTACGTACCCATATTGCCTCTGACTGGCTGACCTGCCCTACCCTGCCGTGCCCGTCTGTTCGTTTGTTCGTTCGTTCGGCTATTTGACTTATCTTATTCATCGCGATAAACGCGCATAATTACACACGAGCGAGGCTGGTGGGTGGTGACAGCAGACATGCCATGCTTACTGCAGCTTCAGCAACAGCCACAGCGTCTCAAGACTCGATCGACCGACCGACCGACCGACTTAGTTCCATTCTTTTCCTTTGCTCTTCTGCTTTTGCTGCTGCTTCTTCGTCTTCTTCTTATTTGATGTAGCATTGTTGTTGCTTTCGTCGTTTATGTTGTTGTTGCTGCCTTGTATGCACTACATGTGATTTAATGGAGCATCTACGCACAAGGCACGACACGACCAAGCAACCTTCAACTTTCAACTTCTGGTAACGTATGTAATGTGCTCGTGGGATTATTTTTTTGATGCACGAGCAGCATTTCACTTTGCTGTTGTTGTTGTTGTTGTCGTCTTCGTTGTTGATTTTGTACGGAGTTTCCATTATCTGGTCGTGCGTTTGCACCCTATACTAGTTTTGATTGACTTCATATCAGCTTTTCCTAATTTCCTTTGAAAATGTCATAAATATTTGTTTGCTTACATGTGTGTATGTGTGTGTGTGTGTGTGTGTGCTTGTATATGTGTGAGTGTTTAATGTGTTTGATTGATGAGGTGTTGCCCACAGTTTGTGTGTAAACACTTGACACAAACACGCACAGTGGACTGCTGTCTGCGCTGTTCACTACAGAAAGAAGATGCTTAAAGCATTTCAAAATCCATAGGTCAAGATAATTGATACTGATGTATGATCCAATCAATAGGATAGGAGAACTGTATGAATGTGTGTCGGATTCCTTAACAATTTAAACATGTATAACTCGTATACTTGTAAATTTTCAGTATAGTATTGTATACCGATTACTTAGTCAAGCAGACTAGAAGTCCAATTTTGTTCTATGGGCTATTGCGTTACGAGTCGAAGAAGTTCGACTGTATTTCTACGAACTTACTGGTCTGCATTTGATTATTGCTGTTGTGTTCTAATGTTGGTCTGTATATATTTTTGTGATTATTAGATATCATACTTTCTATTCTTATCAATTTTTGTATTTATTTTTTTTTTTTTTTTTTTTTCTGTCGATGCACACCAGTGTTCGTGTATGCGCGTACGCGTCAGAGTGAACTACTTAATGTGCGTTGACAATTACGTGTATTGGCAGGCCAAACCCAAACGTGAACACACGACTTCACGACATTAGATATTCGTATATGCTACTGTGCCGACATCACAGCGACACACAAATACAGAAACAACATATCCGCATAATAATAATAATAATTCGTGCATACATACATACATCTATATGAGCATATCGCTTCTACATATGAGTGCATGTATGTACGTTAATATACGTATATTGTATATTGACATACCTTGGGTTCTACGGTCGTAAGAGCATTCATTCGATCGCACGCCCACCCGCCTATTATAACAGTAGGCACATCACATAGACATCAACTTGAATTGATAGCGGTTTGTTTTTTTTTCATTTCTCCTTTCTTTTTTATGTTTTTTTTTTAAAATATATTTTTGTTGCTGTTGTTGTTGTTGTCGTCGTTGTCTGTACTTTTGTGTACTCAGACGAGTGCATGAGTGCGGGCATACTTACTATACTATACGATACTATACTATACTATACTATATGAGTGTACTCATATGTACCATACATACATACATACATACATATGTACTTGTATTTTGTAAACTGATTTATCCAGTGATTTCGTTATTGCGCTTATTGTGGCTGCTCTTGTTGTTATTGCTGCTGCTGCTGCTGTTTTTGTTATTGTTGTTGTTGTTATCGTTGTCAGTTTTTGTTATCCATATACGCCTTGCGCTGTGCGCATCCATACAACCACAAGAGCGCCATCGCCAGCGCAATCGCCATCGCCAATCCACAGTATCCAACTAACCAATAAACATACGAACGTATGAACATTCGAACATCTGAACATCTGAACCATTCAGCCAGCCAGCCAGCCAGCCATGCAATGTTCGAGTATCTACGTTCATGCCTGCGCCTATCGTCCCTAGTCCCTCCTCATCTTGCCTGTTGCCTGCTGCCTGTCAGCATACATATGTACATATGCGAGTATGAATGTAGTTACGTATCATCTACGTTGGTGTTGTTTTTGTTTTTGTTGTTGTTGTTGTTGTCGTTGTCGTTGTCGTAGGCATGTGTAGGTACAATAAAATATTTTTGCGCTATGCGCACAATTGGGTATAACGCGTAAGGGCACAATCCAAAGCTTCGATGTTTTGTTGTTGTTGTTGTTGTTGCTGTCGCTGCCGCTGCGTGTGCTTTTGTATGTATGAAATCTCATTTTTATTTATTTATTTGTTGTTTTCTTGTTTTTTTTTTTTTTGGTTTTTTTTTTTTTTTCGTTGTCAATTTCATTTTTTTGTGTGCAATTTTTTCTTTTTTTTTTTTTTCTTTTTTTTATTTGTTATTTTGTCGCTTTTAATATGAATTTCATACATTTTTAGCTTAGTCGCGTTGACTTTAGTAGTTAGTTTAGTTGCTGGTGAGGTATCAGATTGGCGACTCGTGGCTTGCGGCTTGTGGCTGTGTGAATTTGTTGTAACTCAGTAGAAGTGAAGATGTTGTTGCGCGCGAATGCATACCGTCGATAAATTATAACGCCAACGAAACTCTAAAGATACATCATTGCGGCATTGCGGTGAGCATAAATGTGCGCTTCAGTTACCGCGAGCGGCGTGATCATCAATAAAGTGAGCGACTAAATAAAAGAGAGTTACACAGATACAACGAACAAACGAACGAAAGAGAGAGATAGTGTGTGTGTGTGTGTCTGCCTGCCTGCCTGCGATCGTGCAAAAGTTCGCGGGGCGTGCGCGCGTGCCTTCAACGTTTGTTTCATTGTTTATTTAATGTCGTCAAGCGACTAATTTGCAAAAGAATGTTATTTATTATTTTCTTTTTGTTTTATTTATTTATTTATTTGTTTTATTTTTGAATCTGTTATTTAAAGTCTTCGGGTCTATTTTTTTTTTTTTTCATTTTCTGCTGTGTTTTGTGTTTGTGTTATGTTAATGAAATGCATTTATTGAGTAAAACTGCAAGCGGAGAAAAAACATTCATGTACATGCATGTAAACAACAGTAAAATTAACAAACAACAACTACAACAACAAGAAGAACAAATGTTATAACAAGAACAATTATAATCAAGAAAAACAAAAAAAAAAAAGTGTTTAAGTGAATTAGTTAATATTCGCCCACAAAAGCGCACTTGAGGTGCCTGCGTCGACGTCGCACTGATACGATAACTAATTAACAGGTACAGTTCAGCAGTTCCTTCACTAGACCCGGTTTTTTGCCCTTAAGTGTCTGTATAAAAATTTATATTTGGTTTTCTTTTTCCGCAATATTCATAAGCAAGTTTCCTAAATTAAAATAATAACGTACACACACTTGCAGTATCACCTCGAAAATGAATTATAAACTCGACAGACTCGACTGTGGTGTGTCTCAATATGACCTTAAATTGTGTGAAACCACAGACAATTCTTTGTATTAGAGAAAAACTTTATTCTCAAAACTTCAGAAAAAAAAAATAAATAAAATTTATTATATCCCATATAATACAAATAGGCTTCCAGGACATTTACATATTCATATGTATATTGAGGAAATTACTACATGCCTAGAAGGGATCACCTGCTTTACGTCGTCTTTTTTTTCTTTACTATGTGAAACGGAAGACCGAGTCCAAATTCAATATACAAATATACTTGACTCTTTGTTCTTTTTTTTTTTACCTCTTCAATATCAAGACCGTTCACAACTTAGAAAGCAAAATTCTGTGAGAATGTATTGCAATAGATTTCACGGAACATCGTACTAAAGCTCTTTAATTGGTATTATTACTTGATA
>JBAMBQ010003689.1:0-15344 GCA_037044495.1 Stegana nigrithorax
TTAAGAAACGCATGACGGACACCGTCGAACGTTTGCAGACGTTAATGCAGGAGAAGCCATTCCAGGATGAAACGTCGGCAACCGATAGCCTAACGCCAACAGAACCGCATATGCCGCATCTCACCACGACTTCAGAGCCAGAATCTCAGCTATATTCAGAGTTACAGTCGACAGCCTCGCATGTGGAAAAAATCAATCAACTCGGCAATACGACTCAGTCTGTGAACGAGCTAACTGCGGCCGAGGTACTTGCGTTAGCAGAAAGTTCAAACGACGCTGAGGAAGCTGCAAAAACCAGTTCGGTTTGGCGGCAATTAGTGCAGACCATACTACGGCAGACGGGCACCGTTACGCGTTTCGAATTCGATGCTGATGTCTTGCTTAAAAAGACACGTAACTCATTGCAGAAATACACGATAGCAGCACAGACGGAATACGAATTGTTCACTTGTAAGCGTGCATCATTTATTGAAAGTTTCGCGTATCGGGATTTCTATCCGACAACAACGAAGCCAACTACAACATAGTAAATATGTCATTCTTTAATTTTAAGTATATAACTATGCGCATACTACGTTTATTCTCTTTAGTCATGAAGTGAAATGCTCTGCTGTACATAGTCCATTCCAAGCGCCTCAATATGAGCATAGACACATAACATACTTATAATACATTACCTAAGCATTAAAACTAAGTATAAAAGCAAAGAAAAATAATAATAATTATAACAGAATGGCATTTACAAATATTTTTTTTGTATATTTCTGCAAAAGATACGAAAATGTAAGTTACAAATTATGTGTTGGCAGTAAATTGGATTTTTAACAAATTTATTGATTTATTAGAAATTTTCGCTGATTGGCACATCTACATATATACATATATATGTACATACATAATTGTCCTACAATTATCGCCACATTGATAAGAGTTATCATACATATTTGGGCGAAACTTCATAAACCGTTATATTATTAATCTTTGCAAATGCACCATCTCAGGCATCGTAGCCCGCCCATCTTATAAAATTTTTTTTTTTTTTTTTATTTAAATAATGACATGAAATCTATTCTAGTGCAATAGTTACTAATATTTAAAGAAGAAAAAAGAAATATTTCGATGTGGCAATCAATTGCATTTTAACGGTAAATAAGTGTTCGTCAGTGCGTTTATAATTATCGGTTGCTGCAATCAATTCAAATTTAGTAATAAATTGCCATTGCAATTTATGTAGGTTATGGCATAATTGATCAAATCTGGCCGAAATGGCGCTACGTGTATAACGGCAGCCATAATAACGACTAATGGCTTTGAATAGACTTTTTCATAAAGTCTGCGCTAATGAAATTATTATTTTATTATGATTATTGGTATTCAGCGTAGGGACTCAATCGCTTGTCACGTTACACGCAAAAACCTTAATTGAAAAAAAGAGTTTATTTTCGTTAGCTTTGACGGAGTCAATCGCTTGTACCAAAATAGCACAATAACAACAACAAATTATAAGCTATCAAATGCAATAATGGTACAAATAATAACAACAGGCAAAAAAAAAAAAACAAAAAAACAAATACCCAAAACTAAAAGGCAAGAAATCAAGAAATAAACAAAAAGAAGTTTTACAAAAAATCACAAAAAAAACAAGTTGTTTCCGTTGTTGTTGTTTTTGTTCTTGCAGTAGTTCGTAATGAGCAACAAACGCGGTCACCGCTGCTGCCTTTTTTGTGGCAGCAGCACAGTGGGCATGGAGCGCTACGCGCGCGCGAAACGAACGCACAGATGAGCATTGGCACGCGAACGTCGCTCGACACACTGTTGGCATAGAAAGCGACATAGACATGCAGTAGATTGTACAGACATTCCATGCCAAGAAAGTTTAATGAGCTCAACTTTTCATAAATGACAAAAGTGGATTAAATGCATGGCAGCCAAGGACGCGGCACGAGCCTGTTCTGATTGCTGCTGCTGCTGCCTTTGGCAAGAATATGATTGCGGAAACGGAAACGCTAACACGCGCTCGGTTAGTGCGCATTGGTCGGCCGCCGGGCGCACAACAACAAACACTGCCACGCAATACACGCAAGTAAGTTCAGATTTGACGAACAGGTTGCCGGGTCATGCCGTTAAATGGCGAGGGTCCAACAACGACAGCGCTTAAGTCGTCGGATTCGGATGATGAGGGGCAGGATCAACGCATTGAAGGTGATCCGAAGCCACTACCCTATGCTTTTGAGAAGGAGCTCATCGAGAAGTCAAACAAGCATATACGCCTAAGGAATGGCTTTGTGCCAGTCGGCACCAAAGGTACGTACACACCTTAGGCCTTAAATGTTAACTAAAATAATTCATAAAACCATCATCCACATAATCGTCAAAACCGTGACTGCCGTTAACCACAATAATAATAACAACAACAACAACAGTGCACACGCTCACTTGCAAGTTTTATGCAAGGCACGAACAGCGTCAGCCAACGCAACCCGAACGCTTCCTGCGCTATGCCACTTTGACGCAAAGCGAACGTCGCACACAGTTGGGTCTTCCGCGTCTAGAGAGTCAGGTGTACGGTTGGCTGCCAACACTCGGTGCTGAGGACGTTCGACAAACCGACACCAACCGAGCACTGCAACTTTTGAATTTTGTGCATGCGCCCAAGCGGCGTTGCTTCATGACGGCGCATGGTGAACTGCTCATAGCCGAACGTATAACGGAGCGACCAGTTTTCAACGGATTACGTTTCTTGCTGCATTAGTCAAGTGTACGATAGCCAATTCCGTCAGTCGCGTCCGTAAGCCTGGTCTCCGCAAGCCAAGCAATAAGAACTGCACCAAAAACGGAATTTTACTACGCGCGTCACGCAAATCAGTTTGCTTTGTGGCTTCTAAAAATATACACAAAGATGTTGCAATATTTATTGCATTTCTATTGCTTCTTCTTTTTTTGAAAAAACAATCTTATCACATAAACTAAAAAAAACGTCATACATAAAGAGTACCGTGGTTATTGTTCACGTAGTATTTCCAGCTCTTCAGGCAAAGCATAGATGCGCAATTGCTTCTCCATAAGAAGGTCCTGCATGTGACCGATTTCTTGTGGCACGCACTTGCCGCCGTCTATATAGAGCGCCTTGTTCCATGGGCATTCATCAAGCGCCGTCAGCAGGCACTGCTTCGCACGCTCAAAGGGCGTGGTCCCATCGGCGAGACAGCTCAAATAGAAACGCCAAAATAGTGCATTTCGCTTAAGATGCTCATACTTGGCTATATTACGTTGACTGCGCCGCCTGTTGCTCGGAGTAAGCAACTCAAACATGTTTAGTGTGCGATTGCGAACTGTTGTGGCTAAAATTGAATTCGTTTCCGTTCCCTTGTAAGTATCCAGAAAACGGTAACGGGCAGCTGCCAGCGTATAAATAATTGACAATATATTTGAATCGCTGGCAAGCAGCCTACTGCGCAACTTGTACCATGGCAGCACGGGTTGCATGCTCCAACGCTGCAGAAAATATAAGTTACGTGGGAACTCATCGAGTGCATCACTCAGCTTTTGAGTAAACTTTTTAGCCGAACTAGATGAGTTGGGTAACGATGATGCTTTTGTTGGCAGTTGGAGCACGAGCATGTATAATTCAAGCATTTGTTCACGTAGAAAACTTGTATACTCATTCGTTGCACCATCATCATGCCGTGGGAATTTAGTCTGCAACAACAAGTCTAGTTGCGCTGTGGCTTGCTCATGTTGCCCGATTATGCACTGCAGCAGGCAACAGGCCTTGAGCAATGTTAGCATTCTATTTGGCAAAAAGTAGTCCACCAGCGGCATCTCCGCGTCTGTTTCGTTCGCTGTTATATCTATGGCTGCATCCAAACGCTGTTGCAGACGTTTAATCCCAATCAGTGCGCTGGCATGACCATACTCTGCATGCTTGGCCAGATGACTGCCGAGTGCCAAACTAGTGAGTACGCGCAGTGCACGTTCACGATGATTGCGCGCTATGAGTATCTCAGCAAATGTGACATAGGCCAGCCAAGTATTGACGCTTTCGAAATTCTCGTCTTCATTCTCCTGTGTCATGGTTATATTTTCAAAAATCTTGTATGCCCCTTCGGCAAGCGTGTTGGCCGTGGCATCGTCCTCGGCGCCATTCACTAACTCATACTCGTACAGGCCCAGTTCAATGTAGTAGGCAATCTCTTGACGATTGACTGGCTGCCTAAGCTGTGCCTTTATGCGTGCACGACCCGCTCGCACTGTATCGGGCTTTTGCTTGCCACTCAATTGCTCCAGCACTAAACGCAAACGTTCGAAGCGTAGCCACAGCAACATGAATATCCGTCGTGGCCGGTGCACATCATCGGAGTGAATGCTGGCGCAATTTAACAGCAAATCGCTAATGCAGCGCACATAGAGTTCGTGGCCTATGCTGTGGCTCAGGAAGGTCGGATTAACCGACATCTCTTTGGCCAGTTCATAAAGCTTGTGCAGAAATTCATTGTCGCGTTGTAGTGGCAATGCGTATGTGCTGCGTTGGCTGGCCAATGCCAGCACCATTTCAATGGCATCCGAATCGCCTATTTGCTCAATGCGTGCGCTCAGCCGTTGAGCAAGGCAATGCGTGCGCACAAATGGCAACTTTACCAGTTGTACAATCAACAGCATCAGCTGCAGCGTATTGGTACGTGCACGCAGCGGGTATATATAGTGGCAGATATCGTCGTTAAAGACACAACGTTGTGCGTCCCGCGCATCGTTAACGGGTTCAATTTGTGATGTGGGGTAAGGTAAAAAGTTAAATGCCTGCCGCAACTTCTCAATACGCAGCCAAATTTCATTCATAGGCAGACCAGACTGCAAGATCAGCTCCTCGTAGTCGATCAGCGTACGTTCATCTTCAGGATTCGCATTGAAGTTGTCAAACGAATTGCCGACTACATTCAGTTCCAGAGCCAGTTTAAGTAGCGCAAAGAAATGTTCATTGCAACCAGCCTGCCTCAAGAAAAGCGCACAGTTGTGAAATAATTTCAACATTATAGGATCCGTGTCGACTTGCGATGAGCCAGCGTGACTTGTATTCTGTTGGTTGTGCGCACGGTGCATACGACGCATGCAACGCTCGTAAATCTGCAGCACATCGGGTATAATGCAGCGTGCCATTGTGCCTTGAGTGGCCATGATCTGTGCGGTCCACAGCGTATAGTTGAAAGGATCATCGGCCAGTAGCTTATTCAGCATGGTGCTAACCTGTTGGAGTAGCATTTTATTGAAATAGCAACATATCAATTCCCACATCAGCGTTACTCACCTCGTTCGATGGAAAGTTGGCATTAGCAACTTCAATATATAAACGCAGTAGCTGTTCTGCACCGCGGTGATGCTTTAGTCCACTATTCAGTAATTGCAATTGTTTCTCTGCCAGCAATAACCGATTCAACTTGTCAATGTTTTTTTGATATAAGGCGTACAACTCTAACCAAGTGTTGAGATCCTGAGGTGCATCGATTTTCTTGCCATTTAATTCGGCAATGCGTGCGTAAATTTTTTTCTTCTCGAGTTCACTCAAATCGGCGACGGCCACGTCAGAGTTTGACAATCTATATTTGAAATATCGTTCGCTTTGCTTGTCAGCAGCTTTTTTGTTAAATTTACTACATGGAGCGCTCAGATTTCGCAGACGTATAGTATAGCGCGGGCTAATAGGCTTATGCAGTCTTTTAATGCTGCGATAACCAAGCTCCGCTTGTTTGTCAACATAAAACTCTTCGGCGCCATTAAACTCCAAAGCCTGTCCGCCGCTATTCAGTTGAAGTGGTGCTACGTCTTCCTCACTGCCGCTGCTACTTGATGTAGCATCTTCATTAATAAACATTGATTGCACATTTTGCAAATTTGTGGCATCTACCGCGAAACTGTCGTTCTCCAGCCATTTTGACTGCGCGACAATATCTACTTCTTCCTCAGCACCACTTCTTATTGAGGATTCGTTATTATTATTAGCCGCGTTATATGCAGGGAAAATTGACATTTTATTTAAGGGCTGCAAACATGCAACTTCTAAGGATAGAAATAATTTTCATACGTTACTGCATCCGTCGAAAACGGCGAGTTCTTCGAATGCACACACACTTTAAAGTGAAGTGTGTGGTGGATCAGGACGGGTGTTATATAGAAGGACTTTGGTCCAAGATTAACATATTCAGTGTCGTAAACGTATGTTTTAAAAACTACTCAATTTCGATTACACTCAAAAGTTGCCATAAAGCAGGCTAAATTACGACATGTCATTATACTCAAAAAAACAACTCTTGGTCTGTTTACGAGACGCGTCAGTGTTGCAAAACAACGCAGAAGCAAGGTGTTTACGAGTCGATAACAATCGCCGTGTTCCCAAAATACCATGCCCAAGAAGATTTAAAAAATTATAACAGTTAGGTTTTTGCGTAAATTACCGATTTATTTTCATATTTAATGTATTATATATTGCAATAATATTCAAATATTCATATTTCATCTTAATGCGTTGCCTATTTCAACTTTTCAATACCAATTTTATATATAATATTGTGTGCTTAAAATCATCTTTTTCCTTTCGCATGGTAAGACCTTCAAAATTTTTCCTGTTTTGATTTTTTTTTAATGTGTATGCTTCTTTTTTTTGGCAATGTTAAACGTTATGCTCATGATGATTATGTGACGCAAGTAATACGTACGACTTAATTTGTTTTATGTATGTATAACTTTAATCGTTTTCGTTATTAAGTAGTACGTATATAAATTTGTATGTAATGTGTGTTTTGTTTTATTTTATTAAAATTATTCTTATTTTTGTTTGCTTAACTTATTAACTAAAATGCTTTCGCCTTTTTATTTTTGTTTTTTGTTTAACAGTCGGTGTCATACCAGGCAGCCAAATTGTTGTTATCATTTGGTGGCGTTGGCATTGCATCCAAATCAAAATTCAATGCGCCTGCATCGATTTCACCGACGTCCATATCCATGGAATATGGCGATGTTGGTGCACCGCTTGGTGGCGGACCACTTGGACCACCACCGACGCCAGAACCAGCACCACCTCCACCACCACCGCCAGCGCCACCAACTGGGCTGCTGATTTCAAGACCCTGCATCGAATCTATTGGTAGAGTATCATATCCTAAATTTTTGCAAATAAATAGCGGGGGACGAAAGATAAAAATAGAAATTTAATTAGTTTTTTTCATATAGGAGCGGCCTTAAAACTAATAACTCCTGTTATTCTTTTTTTTTTTTTTTTTTATAAATTGATATACATACAACATTGCACATTAATAAAACTGTAAAACAAAAATAAATTTTTAAATAACTGTAGCATGCCAAAAAATGAGTTTTTTCAAATAAACCTTTTTTTTTACTGAAATTCCGAAAACTGAAAACTTTTCGATTTGACGAGAAACACGGCCTGCATTTGGAGCCTATTTATAAATCAATTAGCATTAAATAATTTAAAGGTTCAGACAGCGCATGCATATCAAAAAATTGTTATTATTTTATATATTTTGTGTTCATGCAAAAAAATTTTGTTTATGTGTATTATTACTAGGCAAAATCATAAATTGAAATTATATTTGATATAAATAATTTCGCAATACATAATTTAACAACAAAAAAGTACATTTTTGGGCATATGTATTTTTTTTTTTTTTTTTTTTTACATTAAACAAAATAATACAATATAACAAAATGAAATGGTTTAAAAAACAAACGCAAAATTTTTAAAGTTTTGTTGTTTTTGTTTTCAATCACCTAAATTCGTAAGATATTTTTCATTGCGCTTGAGTGTCGGTAATTCTTCTGCTTATAGTTACACAATCTTATGGTTTTACGTACGCACTTAGACGGTTTCATATTTGCTGCTGTCTTTATTTTTGTTTTGGGAAAGGTAGTGTGTGCATAATTGTTGTATTAACTAGCTTAAGCATTAGTTTATTATTTTTTAATATTTAAGCGAACGACAACTACTTTTCCAGCTTGTAATTATTATTATTATTATTATTCTTTTTTTGTTTTTGAAAAAGCGGCTAGTTTATTTAATTTTTTTTTTACTGCGAAATTAAGTTCTGTGCTTTTCCGACATAAAAAAAAACCTCAAATTCATGTTTAATTTTCAGCATTCATATGCTGGTTAAGTGTCGTTAAATGTTAAGCTGTCTTAGCTAATACATTAATGCATATTTTTTCAATATTTATAATCCGTTGGCGCAGTTAAAGAGAGTTTGGAAAAGATAGAGAGAGAGAGAGAGAGAACAATTTGTTAGTTGACACTTACTAAGCAAATGGTATTTGTATATTTGGTTTAATTGCTTGGTTATGGTTTCTTTGGTTTATCATGGTGGATAACAGTTGTGGCGGAATAAAATGAGAGATAGAGAGAGAGCTTAAGAATAGTGAAAAAGCGCAGGAGTAGAGCAGGAGAGAGTTGCATGATTTGTACGTTCTATGTTTTAATGTGAATGTGAGTGAAACAGCACTACTTGGCACGTTGTATTCGCTAAAGGGTGTCTACGGCGTATGCAGTCGATTTTTTAAATGTATTAAAATGCACTTGATAGCCTTTTGTTTATTAAAATAAAACAATGAAAAAAAAAAAATCAAAAAACAACAAAAAGAAAAACAAAATATGTTAGGCAATTGTTATAAACGAAAATACTTTATGATTTTGTACTTTCAACACGTGTTTTTTTTTTTTTAAGTTAGTGACCGATTTGTTGAGGAACTGCTTGCGGTTAAATACTATGGTATATGTTGTTGGGTTGATTGTTGAGCGTGATAGAATGGTAAGGTGGGTGGTGTCTTTGTGTTTGCTGTTGAAATTGTGAATCATGTATTAAGTAATGTGCATTTTGTTTTTCGTTTTTTTTTCTTTTCTTTTTTGTAAAAATATAATAAGTAATGCGCGTAATAATCACAAAATAAAGTGGTATGTTTGTTTGTGTGTGTGTGTGTGTGTGTGGTGTTTATGGCGGTAGCATTATAGAAAAAAACATTTAACAATTGCTAATATCGTGTAGACGGAAGGGTGGATTGGTTGCTCAAATAGTACATTCTGTGTAGAAGCTTGTCGCTTTGTTGTACTACTCACAACGGACAACGTTATATGATTATGTATAGCACAAACAAATTGATTGATCGAGAGGAGATTGGGGGTTTGCAGACGTATGTAAATTAAGGTGATAACAAACGCTTATACATGATAAATGTTTAAAGATTTCGAAAAACTACTGGTAATAACATGTGTACAATTTATTTTATGGTTTATTTGAATGGTCGAACAGGTACACAGTATGTAAAATGGGACAGGAAACAAGCTGCAGCAAAAGTAAAACAGTGCATATATCAAAGATCGTTGAATAGTACAAAACAATTTTTGGTATATGCCAGCAACATTTGACCTTTTATACGCCTAAGCTTTAAGACTTGAACGGTGCCTTCAAAGCGTAAGCATATTATGCATTTGTATGGCTTTTATTAGTGCATATCGGCCATAAGCTGTAAGAAATACGCTTCATATACATAATCCATATGGCTCTGCAATGAGTTAAAAAAAAAAAAACAAAAAAAAAAAAAATTGCCAGCGTATTTCTTTTAACGTTTTTTTTAAGTTCTAGCGAAAATATTTCTATTAAAAAAAAAATTACTTTGTGGCGGGGGGGAAAGAAATAGATGTTAGTTTTTAAAAGTAGAACTTGAAGTGAACTTAAATTAGTTGAGATTAATTAATTTGAGTTGATTTATTTGTCAATAGTTGCTCTGTGAAAGTGAATTTTTTTTCTTAGTTTGGATTTTGTTGCTTAACACATGATTGATGGTGTAGTAATACACTAAATGTACGTACCTTGCTGATGGAATGCGCGACCGCCATGCGAGCTGTGTACGCTCGGTGGACCTTGTCCGTAAAGGCCCTCATATGCTTCTTCGGGTCCAAGCATATCCTGTTTTTATTAAGTGTGTTTGTTGATTGGTTGGTTGGTTGGTTGATTGATTGATTGATTGGTTGGTTCAATGGTTGTTGTTGTTGTTGTTGATTTTGGTTGGTTTTTTTATATTTTGTTGTTGTTGTTGATTTGGTTGGTTAATTGTTAACAGAATAAAGTTGTTAGGAGAAAGATGCACACAGCAAACAAAATTGCATTTGTGTAGAGGAGCGTAGGTGTTGAGGTTTTATTAAGGGGTTGGGGTTGGAGTGGCAGGTTGTTTTTGGTGTTGTTAAGGGAGTATTGTGTTTATATACGAATTTTTTACGTGATGTTTTTTTTGTTGTTGGTGTGTTTTTGGATGGTGATATTTGTAGTTTTTATCGTGTTGTGTTGTGGTGTTGTTGTTTAGGTGAATTTTTTTTGTAGTTTATTTTTTATTTTTTGTTTTTTTTTTTTTACGGTGAATTTTTACACATAACGTATAAAAAATTAATTATATGTAAATAAAAAGAAAAAAAATAAATAAAAAATAAAAAAAAATATTAAATAAACAAAAGAAATTATTAAAATTAAATCGAATTAAGTTAAACTAACTACTGCCCAATGCTTTTTGTTTTTGTTTACTAAATATACATAATAAATATACTTTACAATTTGAAATTGAAATTTTTAGTTTAGTTTGCATAAATTCAGTGAAAAACATAAATATAAGGAAAATTAAACAAACAACACTACAAGAATTTTATGTACAATAAAAAAAATTAATAATAATAATCATAGAAAGCTAATAAAGCCAAGCTGCTATTTTATTGTATTTTCAGTTTTTTTTTTTTATTTTTTTTTTGTTTTTGCTTCTCTCATTGACTTAAATTTTGTTTTCTAGTTTTCTTAAATTTACACTTTTTATGTTTTTATACAATTAGAGAGATAGGAGAGAGCAAATAGTAGTAGTTCGAGAATTTGAGAGTAGTACGAACAAATAGCATGTACGAGTAAGAGTATTTTACGTATATATAGATTTGTATGGTATGTACATTGGCAATTAATTAAATGCAATAATGATCACGCACCTGTAAGTCCGGACCCATGCCCAAGTCGGCGTTGGCCCATATGTTGTTATCTTCGCGCAGCAGCGAATTAGTCAACTCAATCGATAGACGCTTTTTATAGTCCTGCGGTTTGTCTTCGCTCATGCGAAACAGTACAGCGGCCGCATAGGTGGCCACGCCTTCGTTGCGTGAATGTAAAAGATCAGTTAATGGGCCAGTGGCGCCCTCTTGTTCGATTATTTCGGCGCCCTCTTTATCGGCAGCCAGTTCGCAAAGCACGCCAGCAGCAACGCGCTACAAATACACACAATCATAGTTCAAACAGATGATGACATTTCATAGTACAAGTATTCACACAGTTGACAATTTAAACTCACCTGTATATTTTCGATTTCATTGAAAAGTAAACGCACAAATATCGGTATAACCGATTGCTGCCGTATAAGTGTACGATTGTGCGATTCGCGTGCCAAAATGTGCAACGCGCCAACAGTGCCCTCGACAATCTCTTCCATGCGTACGCCGTCAGCATAGGCTGATGGCTGCTGAGAGCCAGTTGTGGCGACTGATGAACGTTGCTGCAAAACAAACACAAACACAAACACATATATATATATATATAAATCAATGATCCATTGACACTCTTAACATCAGCTGGAGTGTCAAGTGTGTGCAGTGAAGCTACTTACACGCTCAGTGTCCTGGAATGCACGCATCAGCAGACGCACTAAATGGTGTATAGCGCCATGTTCGCGTAGCGGCGCATGGTTGGCTGGGCAAAGTGCCAAATTGCGTATCAAACCGATAACGGCCTTGATCAAGGGCCAACGCGATGGTGGATGCAGTAACTTCACAATCACTGACAGACCGTAATTCAAGCGTACTGCATTCTGTGCCAGCTCGGAGTCAACGTGACGCGATGTCAAATGGCGCAGAGCACAGACGGCTGGCTCGGTGATCTCCTCGCGATCGCCGGCATTGATGATGGTGCGCACAAGTGCATCGACGCCGCCCACTTGGCAAACGGTGGCCTTGTTGCGTTGATTATTGCAAGTTAAATTGGAAAGTATGCCGGCGGCGCATGTTACCACATTGACATCGGTTGAGCCGAGCACTTGAACCAGCGATTGCAAAAGTGCCTCCAAGCCCTCCACTTTGGTGGCAGCATCCGACAGATTGCGTAGTGTCCAGAGACAATTCTGCACAAGACGCGGCGACATATTGCCCAAGTGCATGGCCAGCGCCTGCATGCCGCCAGCATCGACAATGGCCGGCTTATTGCTCGAGCATACGGAGAGTACCTTGAGCACACGTGAAGTGGTCCATAATAGCTTCTCGTAGTCATATGAGCGCATGATGCGCACTAATTCATTTGGGCCGCCCGATGCCAAGATGATCAGTTTACTCTCTTGATTGCCATAGGCCAGGATCTGTAGGCAATCGGTGACGATGGCTAAGAACTTGACATTGTTACGCTGCAACAAAGTGACCATCTTCTGTAGACCACCGGCCAGACGTACGGCCATCTTGGAGCCATCCTGATGCAAAAGCAAGTTATGCAATGTGGTAATCGCATAGAAGAGCACACTCTCCACAGGCGATGAGAGCAATTTCACTAATGCGGGTATACCGCCGCTCTTGAAAATGGCCAATAGACCCTGACGATGATGCGACAAATTATGCAGAGTGCCGACAGCGGCCTTGGTACTTTCCAAATCGTTGCTATTCGAGATGGCGCGCACGAGTGCGGCAACCATTTGGGGACTGTTCATGATGGCATGACGGGATGCCTCCTTCTTTGACAGTTGGTGTACCATCATGGCTGCTTGCGAGACAACGACTTGATCCTCATCGTTAAGCAACTTAATTAACTCGGGTATTGCGCGCGTGGCCAATTCGGCATCGTCTTGATAGTTGATCAAATTGACAACGGCATGTTTCAACATCTGCGATGGCTCCGACAGACGCTGCACAGCTGTCGGTTGCTGTGGATCGAACTGAGTCGATGGTATCTCAATTCCCTCTTCGAGCGTCTCGGGAAACATGGCAGCACGCACACGTTGGGAACGTGTTTGGCTTAGCTGTTGATTCATATCATCGACTTGATCCTGTGTGAAATTCTGTGGAAAGCCGGTATCCAAGTCGAACATCAATGGATCACCCTCCATTTCCTCGTCCTCCTTGCCAGACAATGATGGTACCTGGGTGACAGCACCAGAGTGTATACCAGAATCACCGAGATAAGAGCTCTGCTGCCACATCAGTGTTTGCTCTTTAGCCGAAACCATTGGCGGCAGATCCGGCGGATTATATTGATTGTTGTGCGACACTAAATGAGAATAATATAACATTAGTTACAAAAGTCTTTCCTTTTTCAAATGCGACAAATCGTAGCACAACAATTTCATGGAGCACAGCAACAAACAATGACATACCGCAAACAATTCAAACTTAATGGATTGCTATTGCTGCTTTTAGCTGTCTATTTGCTGAAGCACGCTTCTACGCTACAAACACCGGCAACAACTCAATCAACAACTCTACTCCACTTCACTTCACTTCACTCCATTCCATTCCATTCCATTTTACTCTACTCTACTCTACTCCACTCAACCGAACGCATCGCCATTAATGCCAAGTTGCCGAAGCCTTTTGAAAATGCATTAAAGTGATTGGAATACAGACAGTAACTTCGACTTCAATTCCAACTCAAACTCAAGTTACAAATCGACTTCAGAGTCACGGACAAGTTTAAAAGAAAGATTTATTTTTTATTTTTTTTTTTTTTGTTAATGCAGCAGCTTTAACAACAACGTTTTAAAGTCTGCAAGAAGACCTTGTCTTATTACAAAATAAAAAGCATGACGCATGAACGCAGCCAAACAACCACAAAAAGAAAGCACGCACTCGGCAGAAGGAAAAAAAAAAAATAAAGAAAAAAAAAAGGCAGCTACAAATCATCATCATGCTGCAAATGAAACGCCTCAGGACGCGTCTTTGAATATTTAAGTATACATTTTATACATATTTATTTATGTGGCATGTAGTATATGCACAAAAAAGGACATAATGACACGTTACAAATGAGGACGACAACAACAACAATAATAATAACAGCAACAACACAAGAAGCAGCTTCAAATTACAAAAGTCATGAGAAATCGTGATACAACCGAGCCGCCGCGTGCTTGCCTGCCAACCTGCGCTGCCGCCAGCTTGCCTCCGACATGACTATGACTGCCTATTTGGATTTATTTATTTTCTATGTTTTTAATTTTTTATTAGTGTTGTTTTTTTTTGCTTCCAGCACATTTTGCACATAGCTTAGACTCTTTGGCAGCTACACAGCACAACGTTAGGCGTTAACAGGCCCTAAGCATGCAGCGAGCGTCATTTGCTGCTGCTGCTGCTGCTTCTGCTGTTGCTGATTCTGCTGTTGTTGCTCTTACTGTTGCCGTTGCCATTGTCATTTGTTGTTGTGTGTTGTTGACTGCCGCCAGCCATGGCTGTCGTTGCAAGTGGCAGAACTCACTCAGTCAGTCAGTAACAGGCAGCCCGGCTGTCTGTCATTTCAACCGGCCTTTAGTCAGCAGCACCAGTTATTGTTGTTGACTGCATGCCTGCCTGACTGCCTGACTGCCCACTGTGTGGCAGTATGTATGTACAAGGGTAGTTAGCGTTGGTGGTGGTGAGCTTGATTTGTGCATTTATTTTTTTTGCTGGGGTTTTTCTTTTTTTTGGTTTTTTTTGCTTGTTAAGCATACACACACACACACACACAAACAGCACATGTTCGTCTGCTACCCGCGACCGCGAACAAATTATTTACTTCAATAAACTTGTATAGAGAGAGCAGGGCAACAAAACATAGTGTGTGTGGTGTTTATTTGACATCAATATGAAAATCGCATTGAAATAAATAGCATAAAATGGTATACGACATAGACATACGTTAAGAAGTAATGTCATGAATAACTACTCAAATTGCAGGCGTGGCGTTGTTGTGCACAGCATGGGCGTTTTGTTTTGTATGTTTGTCTAGTTTTTTTTTTTTTTTTATTTTTTTTTCCTTTTCTTTCATTCATTTTTTCTTCTTTGTTTGGTTAAAACGTTGCTCTGCGCTTTACATAATCAGTGTGCATTCATGCATTTTCCCCAATCGATTAAAGGCTCTTAGGACGTATGCGACGTCGTTGTCGTTGTCGTCGTCGTACGAGCATCAAGTGGAATATGAGTGGGCGGGCGCGTATGGGCGGTTGCTGGGCCGTGTGGCAGAGCATGTGCATAAATTATGCACAAAAAAGTGCACACTAATTAAATTCTGTGTAAAATTTAAAACAGCGTT
>JBAMBQ010003690.1:0-17376 GCA_037044495.1 Stegana nigrithorax
TGTTAAGTAGATAAAGCAGCTGTTGACCAAAATCAATGCATATCTCGACGTAGTGTCAGACTTCTTCTCCAGAAGAAACCTCAATTTGTCCGTTAATAAATCGTCTGCGTCCATCTTCACATTATGGACGAAAGAAGTCTCATGAACCCCGCCATTACAGATCGGCGACACTCGGATCCCAACTACCCAGAGCCCCAAGATCCCAGGTGTAGTTTTAGACAGTATGTATATGTTCTCGGCACATGCTGCAGCAATGCGCAGTCAGATGCATAAGCGCCATAATGTCATCAAGGTTTTAGCCGGAAGCTCATGAGGCAAGCAAAAAGAAACACTGGTCACCACGTACAAAGCTATCGGAAGACCGGCTCCAGTATGGTCACCCCAATTGAGCGACACGCATTGGAGGGAACACCAAGCGTGTCAAAATTCTGCATTGCGCTTAGCAACTGGTTGTCACCAAATGGCATATGAAGCCCATCTGCACATCGAGACGAAAGTATTGCCCGTAAAGGAGCATAACTTCTTATTGTCAAAACAATTCCTTCTATCTTGCCATACTGAGGGACATTCAAACGGTGCCTATGTATCGAGGCCGCCCACTAGTAGACAAATCCGTGGTTCCCTAAGTGAGTTTCACCACTACACCAGGGAATTCACAAGGTAGGCCCCATTAGGTGAATCGGAGTTCAGACGTGGCTTAAAAACGGTGCACATCAGAGTGGTAGAGGCATCGGGTCCCTGTTGCTTCCTAAACTCGATATTAAAAGGCCCCCCAACAGACATATGTCCGGAAGAGGTAGATCTGAAAAGATCTACGCAGACAGTACTCGCCCAATTTAGGTCTGTCACATAACCATCAGCTATCGAGCCCGCATCGATCCTTCAATTCCGGACATATGCCCTGGATGTGCACAAACGCCACACGACATCTTACATCTGTTCCATTGTACACTAAAACCGACCACTCTGACCATTTGAGACTTATGGCTCCGTTCCCGCGAGGTGGCCAAGTTCGAATCACCCATACATCCCTACCCACAGTCTCACCACATCCCACTTCCTCCCCCATACCAATGTAACCAATAACCTAGGATAGCATTTCTCTACTTTTCAGGTTACAACAACAACAACACAGCCGTACTTGCTACAGCCTCTACCGCAAGCTCGGAAACTCGCGCTAATACAAACTGGATGAAAAAGTGGAACATCGTCGTCATTACTGAAAAATCCGTATTCACGCTGTTCTCACTGTGCGGCAACTTCGATAGCCAGGTTCATTTCAACAACACGACAATTCCTAAAGCCAACTCAGTTAAATATCTCGATATCTGGCTTGATGAAAGGTTGACATGGAACAAACATATCACCTCAAAGAGAAAACAATAGGGACAGTTGTTTTCTCTTTGAGGTGATATGTTGTATGTGCTGATGAAGTATTTACCCCTTTCTCTGATAACATTGAGTTTCTCTGTGTAAAAGTTTCGGTTAACAATTGCAATATATTTTTAACTTGTTCTTATATTCCACCTTCGTCTGAGGATACAATTTACACTGCTCATGTGGACTCTATAAAATTCGTCCACTCTTCTCCACACCGCTGACTATTTATTAGTCATGGGTGATTTTAATCACCCGCTAGTTTCATGGCCCCCTTCTGAACTTTTAAATTACCTTGTACCTAGTTCTTCAAGTAAATTTGTTGATACAGTATTAGATGATTCTCGTGAGCAAATAAATTCTGTTACAATTACAAACGAAGAATTAGAAAATTCCGAATCGGCAATATTTCCCTTAAGAAATGGTAGCGGTTTCATTCAAAAAAAAAGGCAGACACCTTGCATAATTAAGTATAGGAGATTTAATTTTAACACCGATGGGCAAAACTACTTTAGGGAATTAGTCATGCTCTATACTTCATGGAGAGATGACAGTGTAGAGCTAGTAAAAAGAAACTGAGAGGAATTTTTTAATCAAAATCTGAAGATAATTGAACTGAATCGTAGGAAGTATAATGCTTTAGATGATAGGGAGCTCGAGGATGCTCCTAATAGTGAAAGAGCAGATGAAATTGGGAAACAAGTCAGGAAATTCTTGATGATAGACTTCGGGATTTAGGTCTCCCAGAAATAAATCCTCAAATGAATGTTTTCAATTTAAATCAAAGTAACTCGGAACTAGAATTATTAACAAATGTCTGATCAAATTTCCGCCAATAATTTCTCCCGACAGTTTGCAAACATTGAAAGGTCATTTAATTTAAAGCAATAGGCATATTTCACTCATGTTTTGCACAACGCCGAAAACCATTCTATTTATTATGAATTTGTTAATGGTGGTGCAAGAGTCGGAAAAACACTTATACTGGCCATTCTTCAGTCGCTTTCCGTCCTATATAGTAGTAGGCCAGAAATACTATTTGGCCAAAATACTATTATGTGCCCATACTGGCAAAGCCGCCTTTGGAATCAGTGGTTTGCACCTTACATTCAAGTTTAAATCTAAGACCTTTAACTCATGACTTAGTGAACTCTCTACATTCAAGATTAATAGAATTTAAAGTAATTATTATTGACGAAATTTCTATGGTGGAATATAAAATGTTTTCCCATTTAGACTCCCGATTACAGAAAATTTTCAAAAATACATCTCCATTTTATATTTATCATTATCAATATTACTTCATCCGTAATAATATTTGGCAATCTGCGGCAACTACCGCCTGTAGGTGATCGTTGGATTTTCGAATCCAATTCCAATGATTGTTACAGCGCCATTTTTTCTTCAAATCTGTGGAATATTTTTAAGTATTTTGAGCTCACAGAATCTATGTGACAACGGGAAGATCAGTCCTTTGCTTGTGCTTTAAATAATATGGCATCGGGTCAAATGACTACCGATGATATTAATCTTATCCGATCTCGATAAGTTTGCCTTCAGATGTGCCCCAAGATGCAATACATCTTTTTAGCACCAATGCAGCAGCACAATAAAATTAAATTCAATTCCCACTGACCAGTTCATTTCCATAGCTGAGGATTTAATTGAAGCTAGTCATATTGATGAAGCGAATAGAAATAGAATTTTGGAAGCAGTAAATAGCTTCAGGCTGTCTGAAACACAGGGTCTGTGCACGTCCCTTATTTTAATTACCTTAGCTAAATATATGATTACGGCCAATGTAGATACAGGGGATGGGATAGTCAATGGTGCAAAAGGAATGCTTATGCAGATAGACTTCAATGCATCCAACTCTCCAACAACTTTTTGGATGAAATTTTCAGAAGAAAGTGTAGGAGTACTATCCCGCTCAACGTGCAGGCATCGTACTGAAACTTATTGGACCCCAATTCAAAAAATTGTTAAATGTTTTCAATATAGAAAAAATGAGCAGGTGTCCATTGACCGTAAACAGTTTCCAGTTATACCTGCAGAAGATATAACTTTTCACAAAGCAAAGTGGTGGTCCACACTTGCTCTCGTATGCAGCGTGCTGCAATATACGTAGCTTCTAGGAGAGCCACAATTACGTCTGGTCTATTTATAGTAGATTTTATTCCTCCGCAACCTCCTAAACGCGATGATAAGATACAGCTTCAATCAGAGATGTGACGCACTGAAGAACTACTGCGAACACATTATGAAAAAAAAACTTTTTTCACTGTGTCTGGTTGCGGTCGTGTGTAGCTTGTGCTCTAACAACTTGTTAATTTTTATTACTACATTGATGCTTTTAATAGTATAACTAGTGTTAACTTAAATAAAAAACTAATTCTTTTATTCATATATTGGTGTTCTTGCTGAATAATACTGTTTTAGTTAACAATTTACTAAAACTTTTATTTTGATAAAGTAACTTAGCGTTGACAATGTTGTTCAACTGTCTTCATACTAACGTACCTTGTCGCGGTGAAGGGGCTGAATAGGGTCTGTGGAAATTCGGAACCTATGACAATGATGAACACAACGACAAATAGTCACTCTGCACAGGCAACTGGGAATCCTCGCACTGACTCGTCAGTGGCCAGAGAATCGGATGTGTAGGCCCTAACAACATTGGACATAGATACCAGGACTACCCAGGGTCTCGTGTCTACTTCGCTTCTGGCTGTAGAGGATACTCTGTCGGAATCGTTAAAGTGTCTTCTTCTATAAGGTGAGCCGGGATCGCCGGCAAAACCTACAAAATCAAAATGGGAAGTCAAGACCAGGTACAGGACAGTTTAACACCCGAATTCGAACCTGTTATGAGAACTAGCTGTACAACAGCTCTGGCGGCTGATTATCTGGACCAAGTTAAGAGTCAATTCTGAACAGGAACTAATTATTGCAACCGGTTTCATAAATAACACGGATTCCACGATAGGCAACCACGCTCAGGTAGAGCTACGGTACAACCAAATGCAGGCAGCTGAAATGGAATCTGATCCAAAGGAGGTGGAAGGTCCTGGTGGACACCAATATGAGAAGAAGGAAAAGGAATGTACGGAGGGTGATTTTCCAGTGCACACCAGTGGATGCAGTTGCTATCTGTCCTCCTCTACCTCCCTCGGTTTTATCAATGGGGGTTCCTTTTAAGCCCATGGTGGCTTGTAGCGGTCAGGAGCCAGCAGAAAGTCATTCTTCAGGTTTTGCAGAAAACCTCGGAGGAGTACTCAAAAACCCTTGGAGCACCGGAACGGGGGAAATCCGGAAATCAACAGCGTAAGAAGAAAGCCGCAAGGTCGACACTAGCCTTGAATGAGGCAATTGACGGTGTTGGGAAATCTTCGACCCCGATAGCTGTTAAAAGCAAGCGATCTAGAGAGGAAGTTGACTGTTCCTTTCCAGAGAGCGAGGCCACAAACAGCGCGGGCAACGCAGTCACAGAAGAGAAAGAAGAAGAAACCAAAACTTTAATCTTCCAACTCTAATGCGACAGCTGTGGAAATCCATGAGCATGGAGGCTGGTCTTCCATGCTTCATAGCGCTTAGATAAGCCGATAGATGAGCCGCAGCAACCCAGCTATGCTGAGGTGGCAGCAGGTGCCCAACTGTCGATGATCAGAGCCTTAAATGACACTGGTGAAATGACTGTCAAAGAGCCGGAGTCGAAGGATATCTTTGGAAGTCTTTAATGGAGATCACTACTAGAAATTTTGAGGATACGAAAATTGTGCAAAATACTATGCAAGTATAATGTACAGTCGATCGATCCTTCAAATGGTTGATGGAAAAAATTGCCAAAATCCCAATAATTGGCGGAAGCCGGTACACTATTGATAAGGTTAAACGTCCAAAGCTGGTGAAAGCGATATTTCAAATCCTTGACCCTCTCAAGAAAGCTGAGGAAATTATCGCCATGCTTTGCTATCAGAATAAGGGACTTGATTCATCTGATTGGCACATCCCAACGGCTCGCTTCTTGTGGTCGCAGTGGATGAACAATCAGCTAAGTTACTCAAAGAAAAGTGAGGATTACGTCCATACCTATTTCTGGATCGCATCAAAGCTTCCCTAGAAGCTAGTAAGAACTAAGTGTAATTATAATGATGAACAGTAGTCTTAATACAAAAGCCATGGGTACACAAGAAGCGCATCAACTGCTTTGATTTGATTACTTAGGACATTGCCCCCTCTAGGGAGTACTGTGACAGACAGCGGACGTGCATTATTGTACCGAAGAAATATAGGACGATGATGCTGAGACAGTTCTGCATGCAGGACTTGGCCTGGTAAAAATATCTTATGATAAGGGAGGAGAACGATTAGATACAATTAATGTGTATCTTCCATGTGATTCGATCTGTCCTCCACCAACAAGAGAACTCTTCGAAATCATAAGATATGCCGAGTCTAACGGCCTTGAGTTGATAATAGTTTGCCATGCTAACTCTCAACACACCATCTGGGGTAGACCAAAATGCAACTACAGAGGTAAGAAGCGGTTGGACATTATCCTATATTCTAACCTGGTTATTAAAAATTCCGATAACAAGCCGACGTTCATAAACAGACGAAGGCAGAAAGTAATTGATTTGACGCTTACCAACAATAAGATGTCAGATGCCATTTATGACTGGAAAGTACTAAATACAGTATCTCTTTCAGATCACAGATATCTAAGATTTAGTGTGAGGGTAAAACCACTGATAATACCCGCTGGACGAAATCCTAGAAAAAGTAATTGGAGACAAATCGCTGACGCAATCAATGGGAAAGATGACTACACTCTCCCGAAAAGTTTAAGATCTATTGGTTTATCATCATTCCTACTAAAGGGTCTAGAGCGAACAGTTGATCTGTACATTAGATCAAATGTTCTCAAACGCAATCCTCTCAACATAAACCAGCATGCTTATCAGAGTGGGAAATCATGTGACTGCTCTTCATGATCTTGTCAACAAAATCAAAGGGAGCATGAGCAGTGGTCTTTACGCTCTGGGTGCATTTGTGGAAATAGACCAAAAAAACTCTTTCGCTGTGTTTTGTACAAGTCGTGTTGATTTTATTTATTTATAGTTTATTTCCAGTGTTTTTAATAATTTCTTACGTATTAACTTGTGTTTGTTCTCTAAATTGAGTGTTGAAATTAGCTTTTTTGTATTTATTATCGGCTGCGGCATTTGTTTTATTTGGTGCTCGTGAAGTTCTTTTATTTAAAGTTAATTTCTTCTTGCTTTTGGTGCTTCGCATTATTTTGTTTTTGTAAACAAACAACGAACATCTGTTTTTTGTGTGACTGCAGTGTAATCATTACATAGTGAGTCACAGTTCACTTTCTTTTTTAGTACTTTCTTCTGTTTTTATTAAATTTTAATTGCATACTACAAACATACATGAAGCCAAAAGCTTCTGCTTCCTTTCAAATCCTCCAATTAAATTTAAATATTTGAAAATTTTTCCTCATTCATTTTTTTTTATTTATATCTGTACTTTTATTTATTTATTAATTTAGTTTCTTATGGATTGTTGTTACGCAAAGTAAAAGAAGGCACTTGATGTTGCCATCGCTTCAGTATCGTGTTGGATTTGCGACAACCATGCACATGTCGCTTGTGGCGACCTGAATAGTCGAATCGTGAACAGCGTTGCCAAAAAAAAAGGCTTACGATCGTCGTGCCCCGATTGCCGGCCTTCGGAAATTAATTCTTCTAAATTTGTCAACAATTCACGTAATGCCTTTTCGGAGTTAGTTAAGAATTATAAACAGCTAGGTGAAAAGCTAGAAGTTTATGAAAAATCTTTTGAGTACAAATGTGCTGATTTGTCTCCTAAACTGAATCTTCTAAAGCAAAAGTACCTCCTACAATAGTTAGGCTAATGACAGTCTGAATACTCCTAGTTGATCTAATCCGAATAATGACTAGGTATTTTCAACTCCTATGTCGGTTTCTCCTCCAGTTTCTCTTGCTACGGCAGATAATACGGTTGTTTCTAACCCTGATAGCTATTGTGCCAACTATACCGCCTTCTGTGAAAATTTCACCTAAGCCTTCAGTTGTCTTTCCAGTCACTAAAGCTATCTTTATCTCGCACGACAGACTCAACTAGACACTACTAGGCAGTTAAGTCAAAGAGACAGTTGCCGAAATAAGGCGAAAAAAGATTCTGAATAAATTAGTACATAGAAATAGAAAATAGAATAGTTAGAAACGTCAGCATAGATTTTCACATTGCCGCTTTTAAAAGAATTTTGAAGTAAGAGCCAGACCAGCTGTATATGAAACAAGTTTAACCCTGAGCCTAATTGTCAATAAGCTTTTCATCTTCGAGAAATCTTTACAATTTTAGTAAGATTTGCAGCCGCAGCATTACATTAGTTAAGCAACCAAGAGTGACAATAGCAAAGGGATTCAATTTTCCAGGTCTTTCTCCTCGCCTTCCTTTCGTGATAATAACAACTTTAGGGTATTGTCAACAGAATGCCATTAAAGGCGCTAAAGTTAATATCCCAATTCCAGTTAGAAATATGGTTACATTTCAATCCAATGTGTAAGAGTAGCGCCAATCATAGTATCACAGCTTAAAACGCTCTCGATGAAGACCATGTTTATGGTTTAATACGTCAGGATATATGGTAGACATTCTTAAAGTGTAGTAATCCTGCCATATATTTCATATTATTTCCATTAGAAGATTTTCTTAATGTACATGTTCATCGTAGAAATTTTGAAAAGATTCAAGCTTTTTTACATAGCCAATTTGATCGTGAAAGAATAAATTTTCTTAGTAATTTTTACCCTTTTTTGTCCGATGATCAACTCAATTTTAGCTATGAAGACTACATAATTGCATTGAAGACTAGTTTAAAAAAACCAAAAATATTTCTAAAAAAATAATTTTCTTCGATTATGCTAAATTAATATACTCAACTTCTGTTAATGAAGCGGGCTAATATAGATATTCAATTTATATTAGATCCTTTTGCTTGCTGCACTTATGTAGTAAATTAAATTAATAAGTCCCAGAGAGACATATCTAAATTAATGCGTGAAACTAATAATAAGATTATTAGAGAAAATTTCACGATTAAGCATAAGTTCATCTCAGGTAAAGACATATTTTTAGGAAATAATTTAATAGCAAATTCGTTGAAATTAAGTAAACGTATTATTCATGAGCGATAGCGGCAGTGATATAGAATTGGGAGAGTTAATACGCCGACATAATCTTTCAATAACGATAACGCAGGTAAAAATAGATCAGAGATGGATGCAGAACAGCTCCAGCAGTATGTGCAGGCGACGCTGGCCCAACACCGTCAAGCTACGGAAGAAGCAAGGCAGACGTTAACAGCGCAAAACATTGAGTTGCAACGAATGCTTGCTGAATTGACTCAGCAGATCGAGCAAGTTAGAGTATCCGCAGCAGAGGTGAGATATACCAAAAAATACCCATGGATGGGTAAAGCTACTGGTGTTCTTGGCTTTATTAAGAGATGGGCTAAAGAGTTTAATGATCCTTATACCACCAAGCAGCTTTTCACTTCTTTAGTTCGTCCGATTTTAGAATATGCTTCATGTATTTGGAATCCCCAACTCATAACATATTCTGACCGTATTGAATCGGTTCAAAAACAATTTTTGCTCTTTGCATTGCGAGGTTTAAACTGGAATTCGGCAATTCGTCTTCCCTCATACCATTGCCGCCTCAAATTGATTAATCTTCCTACATTAGCTAATCGGAGGTCCGTTTTGGGAATTCTTTTTCTTCATAACCTTATAAACGGTAACGTTTATTCTCCTCTTCTGCTTGCGAAAATTAATTTTAACGTGCCCTCGCGTACAACCAGATACTATTTACCTATTAGACTAAACATTGCACGATCATCTTTCTTACTGCATGATCCCTTTTATGTTGTGTGTTTGGCTTATAACTCTAACTATCATTTATTTTCTAACATAGCCTCTTCTTATACTTTGAAATCTCTTCTTACTCGTAGATTTAATGAAATTAGAAATTAGATAGAATTTTAATCTTATTTTAATGTTTACTTTAATGTATGTATTAATTTTAATTTAGTTCTTTAATTTTATTAATTAGTTTTTGTAATCTTTTAGTACTAATAAAATTTGCTAAGTAGATAAAGCAGCTGTTGACCATTATCGGTCGTAGCTGTGGAACAGACACTAGGTCTGGTTTCGTAAGTCCTCTTGCTTGGTAGTGCGCTACCACAACGTCTGCGAAAAAAAAAAAAAAAAATAGAATATGTAATGAGTTATTGAACGCCGTTAAGACGTTGCTGGAATTTCATGGTGACCAAATGGTGGTGTTCGACATCAGGTGCCGCTAACCGGGTCCTGGTCTCATTTTAAAACTGTGCTGAATTTTAAGGCAATAATAAGCAGGCTCGATAATACCTATTCCGATAGAAGAGCACTCCATGTGTCATAGAGCAGGAGATTAGCAACGTCTTAGACAAAGGCAATTCGACCCTGGCACAGTATTACGATGAGGTGGACGAACAAATTGTCCACTCATCACAAACCAAGACGATTATGACCTACGACGCCGAACTGGCGAGTTCCATGAACCAGAAGTATCGAAAGGACGCACTACGTGTGTTCATATCTGGGGCTAAGAAGAGTTTGACAGATGTCCTGTTCTCAGTGCAGCCCCTCAGACTTACCTTCCGCTTTAGCCGTTGCTCAGGAACTCGAGTCCAAACACGAGCGGTACTCTTTTGCTGCTAATTACGCCCATGCTTTGGAAGAAACGGGGCGAAACCAGGCCCAGAGAGGTCGAGGCCAAGAAAACCAAGGACAGAAACCGCAGGATCAGTGGGGTAGCAAACAAAACCAGAAGAAAAATCCCTACTTCATTAGGCAGGGTAACCAAAACCAGGGCAACGCCATAGAAAACATGGAGGTCGACCCATCGATGTCGCACTTCCGCCAGCCTGCACGATATTAAGGCGGTAGTCTGGGACAGAGTAAACCAAAACCGAATTGGAGAGGTTCAGGTCAGGGACGACAGGTCGTAAACCATGCTCTGCAGGTAAACCCTGGGCAGGAGGATCCCGGATGCAGCGATATGGCAGAGGCAGTTGCCGAGGAGCAGGAAGCCGAAGCTATATATGAGGCATATAGTGTGAATTTTGTAGGGGGAAAATCCCTGCTTCCGTTCATACAACGAAAATTAGAAGGAATGAACCTGAGGTTCTTAGTGGACACCGGGGCTGCTAAGAATTACATTAGGGCGTTACAGAGGGTAAGGAAAATTTATCCCGTCGACACCCCATTCCTGGTAAAATCAATACATGGATTCAATAAGATCCAGCAAGAATGCTTTTTGTCAATGTTCGGAAAGGCTACGCCATTCTTTAAACTCCCTGAACTTTCAACGTTTGACGGTATTACAGGTTTGGACTTGCTAACGCAGGTAAATGCAACCATCGACCTTAGAGGGAAGGTAATTCATTTTGAAACTGGATAGGAAACCATTCAGTTTCATCAATGTGAAGATGTGAACTTCACAAAAATTGAGGATGTAGACAAACCCCCATCCGTGCAGACAGGCTTGACGAACCTGATGAAGCAACATATTGACGCATTTTCAGATTCTAACCAATTGCTGCCATTCAATAGATCAGTTGTTGCTACAATTCGCACCGAAGACAATGAACCGCTGTATTCAAGACTATCAAATCTGGGTAAGGCAAATTACTTCACGACCCTCGACCTAAAGTTAGGGTATCACCAGATTATACTCGCTGAAAGAGATAGAGATAAAACAGCTCTTTCAATGAATGGCGGCAAATATGAATTCTGCCGACTTCCGTTTGCTGAAAAATGCACCCAGCATTTTCCAACGCACCATTGATAATGCTCTCCGCGAACAAATCGGAAAATAGTGCTATGCGTATGTCGATGATGTAATCATATTTTCTGAGATTCAGGCAGAAAACCTAAAGCACATAGAGTGGGTGTTGAAAAACTTACAGAACGCAAACAGGAAAGTTTCACGGGAAAAATCACACAGATCATCAGCCGCTCACCTTCGCGGTGTCAGATCGAAACCCGAATGCCAAACTAAAGCGCTGGAAGGCCTTTGTAGACGAACACAATGCAAAGGTATTCTATAAGCCAGGCAAAGAAAACCATGTCGCCGACGCTCTATCGCGGCAAAATACTTGCGCATTAAATAGTCAAGTAGAGTCAGACGTAGCTACGAGGCATAGTGAGGAGTACTTGACCTACACAATTGAAAAGGTGGACAAGCCGGTGAACTGCATTAGAAACCAGATAATAGTCGAAGAGGCACCGGTTGAGTCGAAACAGAGGATCAAATTGTTCGGCGAAAAAACAAGACACGTCATTTAGGTGTTAAATAAAGACAATCTGGTCAATGTAGTCAAAGAAGTGGTGAATCAAAGCGTGGAAATTACACTGTACACTGTAGCTTGCTGATATTAGCTATAATTCAACACGAATTACATAGGAGCTTCCCAGCAATAAAATTTCGGTCATCAAAAAAATTCGTAATCGACATATCGGAAAAAAATGAACCATTTGGAGATTGTTGTGACAGAGCACAATCGTGCAAACAGAGCCGCTCAAGAAAATGTAGGCCAAATTCTAAATGATTATTACTTCTCAAAATGTCAAGGCTCGTTGATGAAGTAGTCTCTAATATGACCGACATCTGCAGCAACAACTCATTGGCGAGACGCCGATTCCGTCGCATGCAGGCGAAATACTGCATATTAATATTTTCTCAACGGACAAAAGATACTTTTTAACATGCGTAGACAAATTATCCAAATTTGCAATCGTTTAACCAATAGCGTCGCGAACAATAGTGAACTTAAGGCCAGCCCTACTCCAGATGATCAACTTCTTCCCCAAAATAAAGACAATTTATTGTGACAATGAGGCGTCGCTAAACTCAGAGACCATCATATCAATGCTGAGAAATCGATTTGAAATCCAAGTGGTTAATTCACCCCCACTGCACAGCACGTCAAGCGGACAGGTAGAAAGATTTCGCAGCACCCTCTTGGACATTGCCCGTTGCCTAAAAATCGAAAGGAAAATTGATGATACAGTTGACTTGATCATACAAGTAACTATCGAATATAACAGAACAATTCACTAACAAATAAAATTTATAGAGCACAAAAAGCCCAACTGTCTAAGTACAACGAGACAAGGAAAGACAAGGTCTTCCGGGTGAGCGAGACAGTGCTAGTAAAGGCGAATATGAGGCTAGGTAATAAACTTACGCCCCTATATGTAGAGGAAAAGGTCGAGGCGGACTTGGGGACAACAGTCCTTATTCGAGGGAGGGCGGTCCACAAGGACAGTATAAGATAAAATAAAAATTGTTTCCAGCTCACCTAATTTTAAAAAAGTTTTGATAGGTGTTTGTTAGTGCTACTCTCCGCAAAAAAATTTGTACAAAACTTTGTTAGCCAGGAACAGGATATTAACAATAGGAATACAAAGTTAATGTTATCAGTAATTTTGGCAAAGGGAAACCTTAACTAATCCAATGATCCTCGATAATGAGGTCCTCAAAAGCTTACAGAATGAGCGTTTCACAAACCTTAGTATAACACAATTGGAAGTAGCTGGTATTAAGATTTTCCAAAAAAGAAACAAAAAACACTATTAATTTCAAAATAAAATGCCCTAGACCTAAGTTCTTATGTGAGAAGGTTAATATTTTTTCCGTCGCCTATGCCGGTAAGGTGCTATACCTCGAGGACAACATCTTAGCGGAATGCGCTCATGGTTTCTGCCGGTCATCTAATGCAGGACGACAATGACAATAGCATTCTGCAAACTGGCTGTAGAAGAAGTGTGCGCACTACGTCACATAAATGACATGAATACTACAACCACTGTACGGTCAATATTAGTGGGCTGTGCGTGTCTCACACTGACGCTGGTGGTCGGTGAGACGGCACTTTAGACGAAAACGAGAAGCCGACAGTCTACAGAGAGCAATAAAGAGTTTAACGAAGTCCGAAGACGACCTTCACTTAAGTAAGGGAGGAGTTATCACGACCACACAGAATGTAAGTCGGTCAGCGTAAAAGATGCTTTGACCGACGCCGGCAACAAACTCTTGTAGCATTGACAGACAAAGGCAATGCACTTGACAACAACACCGACGCGGCATGTGCAAGGCTAGGATTGAAGTAAGCTAGATATTTAAATAATTTTCAGTCTTCATTAGGAACTCACTTGTTAATGTATCGATGTATCGATTTAAACTAAAACAGCTTGCGTACTGGCAACTGCAAATGATTGTAATTTTTAAAAAAGTACAAAATACTCTTATTTAATTTACATAAATACTTCCTTACCGGAGACCCGTTACAAAGTTCTAAACTCTAGGCAAAAACCTCAAAATCTTCCTCCGGATTCAACAGAAATTTTCGAAGTAGGGATTTTAAAACAACAACGGCCCGATACTCCAAATAGTTTGTGATTGGCTGATTTTGCTGTTTGATCGAGCATTGGCAACGGATTTACTGAATCATTCATAGATGAGTTGTAGCAGGAAAAATTTCTAAGGGATGTTAATAGCAACGACTTTAAAAACAGGTCCAAGAGACAGAAGAGCTACAATGATGCTTTTGGCCGTTATGAAAAAGTAAAAAAATAAGCCACAATTGAAGATATTAAGAAAAAAATAAACAATTTTAATACGAGATTCAAATCCGAAAAGCGTTTAATAAGAACTTCTACAACAACGGAAGCAAATTCTTATGGTGTACACCAACCTAAAATTTGGTAGTTCGAGAATGAACTAATCAGTCCCGGTTTCCTGAAACAATTGAGCATAAAGAAGCCAGATTGCAGTCTAAAAAAGGACAAATTTATCATTGAGCAGGAACTTTACTACCATTACCGAACCTAGATCATAAATTTCTTATAAAATGTATTTCATGGGAAATACTGATGAACAAACTGATCAATGCTGTCGGTTTAATAATGGTATTGACCAATAGATTGTTGAAGCACAATTAATGCGAGCGTTAAATTGAAAACATAGAGCCTGAATAATAAAAAGCAAAAAATCTTTTAAACTTGGTACTAATATTATATTAAATAAACCATATTCGCCTCATTCTCGTGCAGTTAAGTTACCTTCATCACGCAAATTTTCGAAAAACTCAACCTTATGACTTTAACATGAATAATATTAAATAAAGTTTACTTACCTTGGCAAAAATTGGAAAAACATTAACAGCCTTAATGGGTATGAAGCATGTCCGCGCATTCGAACAATTTCAAATTTATTTTTTCAAAATCAGCTTTTTTTTTTATTTTAATAATTGTGTAAACTTCGAAAAAAATTCCATTTCTTTCGGGAAAACTTATTTTGAGTTTTTATTAAATAGATCGCCATTGGCAAATCCAAATTTTTTTTATAAATACTATCATAAATTGTCTTGCTAAATGTCTGATGTTTGTCCCTTAAATTAATGAAAATATTAAAAATATAATCTATTTTTTTCTCTCTCTTTTGTCGAACAAACATAAACGCTCCTTGCGCTTCTGTAGGGTGAAGTTAGTGGTATGAAGCGTGGCTGAGATATAAAACTCCACTTTCATAGGCCAGAACTGGATTATATTAATGTTCGATTTTTTACTTGTTAGATATTTTTCTAACAATGTTTGACTTGTTTCTCTAAATATTTTCGCAAAGCCAATTAATGGCGCCATTTACAAATTTGCGCACACCACACGAGTACAAGTACAATATCGATTCTTTAGTTCCGATTCAGAGTACTTTTAGCATCAAATATATGTTTCGATACCAAGTAGATATCAATAGAAATGTATTTGGTGTCGAAACGAATCAGACCTGCCCAAAATCTTTTTCCCCTGACGCCTGTCAGAGTTAAATGAAAGTATTTTCTTCTTCTTTTAAAACAAAATCAATTTGCAAATTGCAATTTTCATTAATTTAACAAACGTTTTATTACTTTCATTGATTTTATAATGGGGCCACCGAAGTCGCATACGTAGGTAATAAGTGTTGACACTTTATTCGTATTCATATAAGTAGAATCGATAAATATTTCGAGTACTACATATCTTAGAGATATCAGAAGGTCCATCAAAATAATACAAAAATGTCTTCAGATATAATAGCCGCATATTTTTAAAATATCTGTGATTCGATTTGATTTCACTGGCTCAATGATACTTGATATCAGACCGAAAAAAACATCGTGTGCAGTCAGTTAAGGAGAGGCGGCTACACTGGTCAAACATTCGATGCAACAACGAACATTTCGGTGTTTTCTGATGTGATGTCAATTTTACATATGTAGTTCATGTGGACTCGATTGTGCGATTGTGAAATGCGGTGCCAACCTTCTTTAAGCTGTGTCGCTCGCTTAAAAAAAATTTATGTTTCGTTTTTACTAAATAATGACCCTACAAACATTTTTCGTCAACATTTGATTTTTTATTTATATATTTTTAAATTGTATTAGATTTTGTTTTTACACATTTTTTATGTTTTATTATTAGTACATATATATAAATATTTATATATATATATATATATATATATATATATTTAAGATATAACCTTAGTTCTTATCTTATTCCTAAATATTTTGACACCCACTCACATTGTCATATACACACAAACACACATACATACATATACAGTACTGCTTCGAAAATGTGTACATCGAAAATATGAATTATTCGGAAGTGTGAATTTTAAAATTTTTGAAGGAATTTACATTTTCTACTGTGAACTGTTAACTTTTTATGTACTCGAAAAAGTTTGTGTGAGACACTCAAGCAAGAAAATAAATAGAGCCAATGTTTTTCGTTCTTCGGAATTTCTAGAGTTGCTGGAAGAGAGCAATTATTTCAGTATTTTATATTGATGTATTGTTTACTCTTCGTATTTAATTTTTTCAAGAATTATTGCAATATAAATAGCAACAAAAGCATTTAAATTTGTTCAAATTATTGACAAAGTGGATGTGTTAAGAATGTTAGATACAGGATATTCTTTTGTAGTTTAAGCTAACCAATATGAGGTATAGAGGCCCATGGACAGAAAGCGAGTTTTGTAGCTGCTTGTTATGAAACAACAACAAAAAAAAATTGTTTAACTATGAGTTTTATTCTTATTATTGGTAACTATTCGCGATATGTGAGCTACTCTTAAATGAACTGGCCATGTTTTCTCGAGTTCACATTCTCAAGGTAGTACTGTATACATATAAATATATATGTGTATATAGATATAGATATAGATATGTATATACGAAGCTCGGTATTACGAACTCCCTATATTACGATTCTCTATTACAAATTTTATATAAACTTTGTGCTCGATACAACAAATACATTTGTTTGTATTAGATTATTTTTCTCTTTGGAAATTCCAACAAAATCTGTTAATTGTATTTAATTATTTTTTTCTTTACTTTTAATGTCACAATAGGAAAAAGTGAAAAACTGAATACAGTCAATCGCAAAAGAAAAAAAAAACAAACTGTTCAAGTCAAATAAGTTGTTCGGCTTTATGTCGAAATTACCATTTAAAGTTAGCAGATCAAACAAAGCCGATCTCTTTTGTTTGGAGAAATCAGACAGGAACAATATTCAAGAGAAAATAAAAAAAATATCCTCATATGTTTATTTGAAAAATAATAAAGTAGTTAAAAATTTCTTGTATTATATAAAAAAACATATAAAATAATAACGCATGGTTATATTTTAAATATTCTTGCGAGGTCTAAAAAAACAGATGTTTAAAATATGACCATGTTTTTCATTTATCTGAAGTTCGTAAAAACAGAATTGGTCTTAGGAAATTTTTGAAGTATTTTTGAGGAAAAAAAGTTCAATATTACGAAGTCCTCGATATAACGATCGAGGCTGCTATACTCAATTTGTAATATCGATA
>JBAMBQ010003692.1:0-58001 GCA_037044495.1 Stegana nigrithorax
TAATAAAACGAAGCTAACAATTTTGAGACGATACTTAGTACTGAAATGGGAATGTGCTGTTGTTGTAGTTGCCTCTTGCTGCTGTAACCTTTGCGCCTGTGCGTATGCAACATAAAAGTTAATTTTATGACTTTCACGCACCGAAGGCTACACAGCCAATATCTTGTAAATGAAACACTCACGTGTCGAATTTATGTGCAGTGACAATGGCTGAACGAACAATTTATTGACGTCAATAAGCTATAAAGTAATTTTGCCATTGCCTTTGCCTTTGCCTTTGGCTTTGCCTTTTCCTGTTGTATTTTTACGGTTTTTTTGTTTTGTTGTTTTCCTTTTTATTATTTTTTTTGTTTTATGCATTGTAATCATTATTTAAGCTCAAGCTCAAATTGGTTTGCGTACAAAATGTTAGACAAATAAAGGAATTCGAAACGATTTAAGAAATTTTTCTGCGCCTAATTAATTGCAGGAAATAATGTTGAAATGCGTAATGTGCCTACGAATGAGTGTAATTAATTAGAAAAGTTTTTAGTGTCGGAAAATTGTTAAACATTAAGTGTGACATTCAGGCATGCCGTTTTACACACACTCACCCACACACACACACACACACACACACACGCATACACACGTACACACTCGCACAGTCGCAGAGTCGCAAAGTCGCACACTTAACTGTAACAATCAATTATTAAACAGCTTAAGCTGCGTTTTATTAAATGCTAAATTGTCTGCTGCTGCTGCTCCTTGACTGTGCTGCGCTGCTTGGCTGCTTGACTGCATGGCTGCTGGTTTCTTAAGCTACGAATTCATTTAATTTTGGATTGTTGTTGTTGTTTCGTTTTGTATTTGCCTTTGGTTTGTGCTTTGACCATGGCTGCTGTTGTTTACGTGCAGGTTTCCAATATCATGCTAGTTAATAAACACAAGCATTGCATGTCAAAACAAGAACTTTGCGCACTCAAGCAGAAATGCGTTACACATACATACGTATAAGCAACTACATGCGAGTATTAAGCATACGCCATGTACGCCCACGCTTGCATAGTCAATAGTTACGCACACACAGTACACATATACACACACACACACACACACACACACACGTATACACACTATATGCCACAAAGGCGTGCTGTCAGCAGTAATAGACGCAGAAGCACCGCAGCAGCCGGCATAGGAGTAGCAGCAGAGACAATTGGGCGAATGCCTGAGTGGGGAAGTGGGGAAATGAGGAAGTTTGTATGCTTGGCATTTAACACGCTTCATAAACTTGCTAGCACGCATGACATGCATGTGTATAAGGACATTGCCGAAGCCACGTCTGCCGTGTCTTACTAATGAATATTTATATGTATAAAAAATTCCTACGCAGCCGCACAGTTTAGCATGCAAAGGACTTCGACACTGAAGCTATGCGCAATTGCTAACCTAAGCACACACAAAAATCAAAATTGACAAACAAATAATAAAACAAAAACAGCAACAAAAAACCACAAAACCAAAATCACAAAAAATAAAAATGAAACCAAACAAAAACAACAACAACCATACAAAAAACAAAAAAAATCGATTTTTGCTGCGCAGCACAGGCAGGCCACGGCTTGCATTTGTATTTTGTATTTGTATTTGTGTTTGTATTTCGTATGCGTACGCGGCCATGCAGTCGACGCTAAGCCGAGCCAAGCCCAGCCCAGGCAGCATCATCAGCAGGCTGACTTGGCTAAGTTGGCGCTTATGTTGTCCGTCACTAAGGCTTTGACTTAAACTTGCTGGCTTTTTTATTGTTTTTTATTTTTTTAATTTATTTTAATTTGTTTGCTTTTTTTTCTTTCTATTTTTGTTGTTTTTTTTTTATTTATTTTCTTTATTTTGCTGCTTGCATGCAGAGTTGGCAACTTTATTTTTTTGTTGTTGTTTTGTTTTTCTTGTAGCGTTTTTTTTATTTTTTATTTGCATTGTGCCTGCATGCAAATGTGATTTTGATGACATTTTAACTGCATTGCACACTCATCTCGGCACACACAGCCGCACACTGCTGCCGGACTGCTTTGTCACGCGCAAATGCCAATGGGAAAACGTGCTTCGATACAAAAGTTGCATTAGAGAAACTGTCAGCCAGCAGCATTTTGCGCCTTGCCAGGCTAATCGTTTAATGTTATATTCAAGTCGCTGTCCCGACTGTCGTCTGTCGTCTGTCGTTTGTCATTATGGCAGCAAATTTTTCAATTACACGCTGGCAGACAAGAAAATTAAATATTATATTATATTGTATACTGCTTGGCATTATTGCTTAAGAGTAAACAACATGGCATCATAATTGCATTTATGTGTTAAATAGTGCAAAAACGACAACAACAACACGAACAACAACAATAGCAATAACAAGTCAACATATGTCAGCATAAACATAAAGTAAGCGTCAACATTTGCATAGTCAGAGTCCACTGTGGCATGTTTACGCTGCAATGAATTGAATCGTACACGATAACGTTAACGTTAACGTAAACGTAAACGTAAACACACACAAAGAGACTGCGAGACAGATCGATTGACTGACAGACAGACAGACACATCGACTTGTGCAGCAGCATGTTTATTTATTTATGTTGTTGTTGTTGTTGTTGTTGCTGTTGCTGTTGCTGTTGCCATATGCATGCGTTGCTATCTGAAATGCACACCACAAAGGCCAAAACGTATGCAAAGCATCGCTGGAATTGCATTGCGTCTTGTGGCTAACCTTGCTGCTCACCTTGCACACCTTGCACACCTGCACACCATGCCAAGCCAAGCTGGCAGCAAGTTGTCACTATGCCGTGCTTAGGTTTGCAGCAGCAACCTTTGATTATATTTGCTCAAACTATTTTCAATTTACTTACTCTTTCTTACTTACTTGCATATTTTCTCACTACCTCGCTCACTCTGTCCCTTTCACACACAGGTGCATAAATGTCAGTGAAGTGGCAACTTGTTGTTGCCGGCAGCATGCTTGTTGTTGTTGTTGTTGTTGTCACCAAGTTGAGTGGAGCAGCAACTGTTAAGTGTAATGCAACAATGTTGCGCCGGATTCAATTGAAAACGCAAATGGAAATTGCTACGTCTTGCGCCTTCCTCTATCAACGGCTGTTAACATTGTTAATAAAATTTCATTTTGTTTTGCCATCTTCCGCCTCGAGCTGCGCTTTGAAGCTTGTATAATTGTTTCTTAGAATTTCAATAATTACTTTTTAATTAACACAACTGCTGTCGTGCAGGCAAGCATAACTAACATAGTTTAACAATTTATTTCCGTGGTTAGTTTTGCTGCTTTATTTTCTACTCTTCTATGCCTTTTTGTGTTTTTTTTTTTTTTATTATTTGTTTTTCACTTTGAACTCAACGCTACACTGGCTACACTTTAATGTGAAGCAGCATGTTGGCCAACTTTAATGCAATAATTTAATAAAAAAAAAAGAAATAAAAAAAAGGAAACAATTTAAAAGCAACAGAAATACGAAGTTTGTTATGAATAAACTTGTGTCGGTAAAGCGGCCACAAAAATGCAAATGAAATGTTTTTCATCTTTTCGCTCTTTGCTTTACTGTACTGCTGCCGCCGCTTACTTTTTTGCTGGCGCGCACACACATGTCGCAGCATTTCAGCATTTCAGCATTTATCCCGCTAATGGAGCTCGCAGGCGCACGCTCGCCTCTGCCGGCTCTGCCAGTTAGCGGTTAAGCATGCACGAGTGGGAATACACTGCCAAGGACTCGTATGTGTCTGTGTGTGTGTGTGTGTATGTGTCTGTGCTCAGGCGCCTGTTGATTGCTACTTTAAAGATTTACTCGCATAGATCATATAGGATTATTAACATTTTATTTTATTTTATATTTTTTTCAACTGTGCTGAACATATGTAACGGATTACATTGTTATTATTGAACATGTATGGAAACATATAAATACAGTCAAACCATACATTGTTGTCGAACTTTTTCTTTGAATAATGCTGATTTGAGTTATGGAAGTTTGTGCAAGTATTTACATACCGTTGCACTTCTATAATTCGAAGTTGCAACATCAGCACAGAAAAAAGTTCAAGTTAACGAGACACAAGGTCAGCACGTGGTTTCACCTTTAGCGAGGTTTCTCTTTGAACCCAGTATAACGCGTGATAAAGGATCAATTTACATATGAATGTTGAGTATGTGCCAAGCTTAGCCAATTTTTTTTTTTTTTTTTATATATATCTTTTATTTAAAATCTGTCCCTATGTGGGACCCTCATAAAATTGCTTAATCCTTAATTGGTATATGTAGAAAAATATATACATTTTTACATTATGGTTTGTACAAGTAATTTGATGGGCAAAGGATAAGTGGGTTGTGGGAAAGTGGGAATATTTACATGATTTACGCTTTGTTAGCCTGCGTCGCTGAATGGCAGGTCTAGCGGGTGGTATCGCTTTAGTCTTCTAATAGTACTGCTGTTATCGAGTAGGTCTATTGCCAAGTTGGTTGGATAGTCTCATGATGTAACTCTGGCTGAATCGCTTGATATCTTCTATGACCCATGGGATAATTTCAGTGGCGCGTTTGAAGTTCAGGCTGCCTGCCTGCGATACTCCAGGGCAGTCGGGGCGTCGCCTCTGTAGCGCTGAGTGACTGCCAATGAAATGAGCCCAAATCGATATGCTGAAACTCCAGATTTATTTCATTTTCCTTTTGGTGTGAACATCAATCTGTCGCAACGTCATGCCCAGCTGCCGCTGCCGCCCATGCACACATGTCTTGTGTAGCAACTTGGCAGCAAGTTAAATGATGAGCTGCGTGCTTCAACAGCCGGCGCCGCTGACTCGCTGCCCTACCTGGGCACAATGTTTACGACTCGCATGTCCTTGTTAATGGCCAACTTATGCACTGCGGCGAGTGATCTGCGTTTAATGCGCATTTCGATGTGTTTCGTAAATTTTTGGCAGTCAATTGTGTCGGCACATCAAAACTTTTCAAAAATTCACTAGCCATATGCTATGCAGGATTTTATTAGCTTCATTATACGCAGGTGCACATGCGTTGTTTCCTGCCATTTCGTTTCGTTCCCTTCCCTTCCGTTGCGTTCCTTTATGCTACGTCTGCATGTGAGTCTATGCGTGTGTCCTGTGTGTGTGTGTGTGTGTGTGCTGTGTGGGCCATGACTGCCTTGCGGTTTGCCAGTACACTTGCGGCACGTTGTGCTTTTGCTTTTAAGTGGTTTGTGCCTAAATGGCATGTTAATTATTTTATCAACGTCCGGTGCGTCAATTACATACTTCTGCAAATCAAGGCATGCCATGGCAACTATGTGACTATGCTGTAGACAAACAGCAACAGTGTGTCGATATATATGTGTGTGTGTGTGTGTGTGCTGCCAACACATCAAATACATTTGTGGCAGTTTACCTACTCACGCGCCTAATTTAACTCAGCGCCTTTGGCCTACACACGCGCGGCTATTTTGTTTAGCTAATGTGCCGATGTCGATGCCACCGCCCGTTCCTGTGCCTGCTCCTGTGCCTGCTCCTGTGCCTGCTCCTGTGCCTGTGCCAATTTATGTTCTGTTGCCTGTGCCTGTGCCTGTGCCCGTGCCTGTGCCCGTGCATGCGTTAAACTTTGTCAAAAGTTTTGCACATGCCACAGCGGTTAGGTTAGCAATAAAGTCCCGAGCTACAATGGCTTACAGCGCTTAATGCGTCTCTAATAACAGTCTACGAGTTTACGTGGAAGTTTCCTTTCCTTTAAGGCTTCAAGGCTCTGCTGCCTGCCTGCCTGAAGTAGCGGTAAGCAGGCGGCGGACAGCTGTGTAAGATTTCATTCATTATAATTTAATGCAAAAAAATTGTTAAGATTGGTTTTTAATTGAAAAAAAAACACAAAACAAAAAAAACAAAAAAAAAAAAAACAAAAAAAAAGAAATTTCTAAACGCAAACGAAAACAAAAACAAATAATATACAAGCAAAAGGCGGCGTAGTCTAATTTTCATCTTTTTATTTACATTAGGCAGACAGCTGCCGTGTGCGCCGAAATGAAGACGCGCGCAGTAAGTCGATCGAATATGAGCTGCTCAATTTGTGTAATTTGTGTAGCCGACTACCGACTACCGACTACTGACTACTGACTGCTGACTGTTGACTGCTGATTGCCGACTGCGGGCTGCAGGCAATGTTTTCAATAAAAACACAAATCCCCTTAAGTGTAAACAAATGGAAATGGCTAAATATTTATGTAAAATATATATATACCCCGGTTCCCGGAACACACACCTACCATCCTTCCAACCCCCCTGCGCCAAACACTCACCAATCAAGCATTTGGCCAAGACGGGGAGTGAGTGCGAGTGAGTTAGCTATAGAGAAACTTAAAGCGTGTGGCTCTGCTTCTTACACATATACACACACACACAAACACACACACACATAGACATAAAGAAACACACACACACACACAGAGCTGGCAGCTTAAGTTGCCCAAGCATGGGCATAGACATGGGCATGGGCAAGCGCACTTGCCTAGTTGCTTTTCGAAGAGGAGTGCGGAGGAGGCAGGGTATTCTGTAAACAATTGCTTTATTAAAATTTATATTTATTCTGCATACTCTACGCTGTTGTCTACTGTATTATATATGTTATATATGGTGTATAGTCTATGGTGCGTGGTGTGTGATGTGTGCTGTGCATATACACACACACACACATGCATCTTTGCCACCGATTTAATAACAAAATAAGTATAAGCTTTGATTTGAGTTTCTAGTTTTCTTATGCATATGTGTATGTGTGCACGTTTTTATCTTTATATTTAATATTTTGCAGTTACGCAGCAGCAGCAGCAGCAGCAAACGGAACTAGTGCGAAACGGAAGTGTGCCAAGCTGGCAGAGATGTGCACTGCATTGCTGCATATCTGCATGCCAATTATGCGCAACAAATAGACCGACAAAACAGACGCTTCTCTGCTGCAGTATTGCAGTTATGCTGTTGGAATTTAAGCAAAACAATGCAAAGCAATGCAATGCATGTTGCCAATGGCGAATGAATCAAAAATCATAAACGGCAAATAACTGTGCAAATTTTGCTATATTCTCTGCATGTCACAATTACAACGTTGAGAACAACGAAGTTAGCAACAACAACAACAACAACAACAACAACAACAGCAGCCAACACATCAACAGCCAGGAACAACAACAAACAAGAAAGATAATTTGCAACAGCGGCAAACTTTGCTGCTGGCAGTCTAGGCACGGGGCAAGAGCTTTTCGTTTCTGCTACACGGCACGTAGCCGCACACTGCACGCAAATGGCGGACCTGGAACGCATAAGACTGGTTATACTTGGCGGAGCTGGTGTGGGCAAAAGTTCCATTGTCAAGCGTTTCCTATTCAAAACCTACACGGATAAGTATCGCGCCACTGTTGAGGATCTCTACAATCGTGAATATGATTTGGGCGGCGTTACACTCAAGGTAGGTCACCCTCACCCTGCCTTCACCCTCATCCTCACCCTCACTCTCACTCACTCAAAGTTAATCTCACTGTCGCACAGCGTATGCTTAATGCCCAGCTGCAGCTAGACGGCATATGGGTCACCTTGATTTGTCTGCTTATTTACTAATGTGCATGTGAGTCTGTGTCTCTGTGGCTGTGTGTGTGTGTGTGTGCTTCGGCGCTAATGCAAAGCGCGCTTAGGCACGACACAGCCTTGCTGCAGGTGCGGGTCACACATTTGTTTATTTTCTTTGGCGTGTACGTGTTCGTGTTCGTGCTCGTATAATGTTCTAAATGACATTAGGCACACTCGAGCTACATGACATTTTAAATGGACAAAAAGCAAAAGCAACAGCAGAACAATAGAAAAAGCAAAACATTCTCTTACAAGTATTTGTCACATCAAGTAGTCGTTTAGTTTAGTTTAGTTTAGTTTAGTTTAGTTCAGTTTAGCCTTAAGTGCATAAACAAAAACATTTGTATCTTATGTAAGACACACACTCATCACACACACACACACAAACATATACATATGTATATACATGACAAAGCAAACACTTACTGATGCCGTGCACACCGTGAGCGTGTGTGTGTAATGTGCTACAGTAGTTGCTCGCTTACAAGTCGTCTCCCTCATATGCGCACGCCATGATAAGCAGTGAAGATGAGCTGCTAAATTATGAACATAATCGGACTGTGATTACATAAGTGTATCTAAGGAATCAATACGCTGATTATAGTTCTTTGTGATTGTTTCGGAAGTGTATGCTCATTAAATTCATAATGTAATCAAAGTCAAATTTACTTTATGCGAAAAATATGACATTATTAAGAGTTTGATAAAAGGAATGAGAATGCTGAATTCCCTTAGGATTAACAACATTGAATCCTTTAATATGTAATAAGTAGGTTAAATCATATAAAAATCATTCCAAGATAAAAAAATGTATTAAGCATTTTCAACTGAAATTAAAAATAAAATAAAAATTGAATAATTAATTTTAAAAAAAATGAAAAATTCGCCATCAGCATGGCTTGAACTGTGACCGAGAGTTTCTTTAAAATTCAAGAGTAATTTAGAGTGTTGCACGTTGATGAAGAGCAAGTGCTAAAGATTGCTGCTGCTTGGCAAAAATGGTCTGATCGCAAATTTGCTGCGTCTAAGTAGTTTTTTTTTTTTTGCTGGAAGTTTGCTCAACATATGCTTATTCAATTATTTTTGAAGAGATGCAAGCTAGTTGATCTGTGCACTGTAGATAATGAAACCCAAAGATTCTGCTTTATGCATTTAGAAGAATGTTTCGCACACGCACTCGTAGTCTGTTACAGAGAACCAATTGAGTGCATGTGCAGTTAAGTAAATTAATCTACGAGTGGCAGCCGCAGCAGAACAGAGATAGCAACAGCAGCAGCTGAGCGGCATAACTGCTGAGTAATTTGTTGTTATGAGCAATTTGCCATGCACGTGTAGAAGAGCGTAGAATGCAAGGAGAAACTTCAAAGAGACCGAGAGAGAGAGAGAATAATTGGCAAAGCCTTTGAATTTGAATTGAGTTTAAGTTTTGAGTGTGAGTGAGTGCAGTGCAGTGCATTGCGTCGGCTGCGCAATTGTTATGCGTTCAGTGCAATAAGAAGCAGATTTTGTGTTAGCTAAGAGGTTGCCTTGTAATTTGCTTAATTAAATTTATGTAGCAATGCGTATGTGAGCAATTATGACTCGGTTAACATAATAAAACACTGATTATTTATGCTTAATTGCCGTTCATATGAACCCCACAGGGAGCTACAGGCAGCTGAACGTAGCACGAGTCATGTGCGTATGCGTATGCGTTCCTGTATGCTTATGCTTGTGCGTAATGTTATGTTTATTAATTGTATCCATATAACTACGCACGCTGCGTACTTATCAGTAAGTAAGTATGTAAGTAAGTAAGTACGGTTAATGTTAAACAATGTTAATGTAACAAATAACTCACTTTTCTGCCTTTTACACGTATGCGTCTGCACGTTGATGGGCTGAGAGCATTATGCAAAAAGCTGCTGTCATGGCGATTAAATACATGTGCTAAATAATATTATGAAATGTAATTAGTTGCCTAGGATTAACAGACGGCAAGCGCCTCACCCATGTGTTTACTGCAATTTTCCACAGCAATTTAAATTGAACAAAAATTTCAATGTAAAAAGAAAAAAAAAGAAGCAAAGCGAAACAGTTTGATAAACTGTTGCTGCTGTATTTCGAAAATGGATTAGCAATTGCCTATTCATATGCTTAGTTCTTGTAGTTGCTATTGTTGTTGTTCTTGTTGTTGTTGTTAAGCTAACTTATCATTTAAGACATCAGCAAGGCAGTCAATTAGCTTGTTCTTGGAAAATGCATTAGCAACATTTGCATTAGTCATTTTGTATGGCAGCCTTTAATTAAATTGATTGCCGGCTTAATGCGCCTAAGCCGCTTACCTGTGTGCCTACCTAACATGCAATTGGAAATTCCTCAAGTGTTCTAATGGCACCAGCTCCAGTTTCGGCTCTAACAGCGGCTCTTAAGAAATCGAATTTATGTACCTCGCCGCTGCCTGTGCTGCTGTGCACACTATGGCAGCCAAGCAGCCTAACGCCGAGCAACACAGCACGAGCGGCGCAGGCACAATTAAAGCGCATGAAGGCGCAGAGGCGTCGCCTTATTACAGCTGAACGGCAATTGCATGTGCGCACATGTGATTTGAGTGGCTGGCTGAGAGGTTGGCAAAGTGTCATTATAATGGGCATGTGTGCCATATTGCCTCTAAAGCCAAAACAAATAATAACACACATGTGTGTGTGTGTGTGTGTGTGTGTGTGTGTGAGTGTGTGCTGTGTATGTATGTGGTAAACATTCATTAAACTTGTTTAAATCCTCTGCATCATTGTGGTTTTTTGTTATTTCATATCTTATTTTTTTCTCTTCATTTTTTTGCTATTTTTTTATTTGCTTTTTTAATTTCTTTTTGTGCGAGTGTGTGTGTGTGTGTGTGTGTGTGTGTGTGTGTTGCGTAAACGACCGATAGCGTTGTTAACTAATCCCGTGTGTTAGCTCACGCCTATTGTCTGATGCTTTGTAAGCTTGCACTTGTTACGTCCATTGCTGCGCGGACTGCGGGGACTGCGGGGACTGCGAGGTGCTGGCATTGCTTTTGCCCTTATGCGCGCAGTCAGTAACAATTGCGCGCCATTGTTGCCTAGTGCACGCTGTTGTTGTTGTCGCTGCCATTGTTGTTGCTTCTGTTGTCGCTGCTCCGCGCGTTCATGCGCTATTGTTCAGCAATTTGTCCGACATTGTTGTTATGCTCGCAGCGTAAGAGTTGCCGTCTAATGGCATTTTTGTTGCGCTCTACGCGCCTGGCCATGCAAAATAAATGTGCTTCATAAAGAAAAACCAAAAAAAAAATACGGTTTTTTTTTTAACATAAAGTTTGAAAGCATGAAATGATTTTCCACATTTTCTTTTTTTTTTTCCTCCGGTTTTTGTATTTTTTTTTTTATTTCGGTCTATTATTATATTTTTGCGTATTTGTAATATCTCGTAAACTTTTTTTTCAACTTTTTTCTGTTACCTTTTTATGCCACTGACATTATCGTGTGGTTATCATAATTTGTTCTTTTATATATACATATATATATAATTTTTTTTTTTTTTGTTTGTTTTTTTTTTCAGTGTTTAATATTAAAAATTGAATTTAATTTACTGCATCACATTAGAACAGATTTAAGCGCTCATATGCCTGTCAGCTGCCTGCCGTCGACCGCCTACCGTCTGTTGTCGTCCGTCGTCTGTCCTCTGCTTCCTGGCACACTCTGTCGGCGCTTATGCCGGAAGAAGTGCTGATATTAAGAGTCTTTGGGCGCGCACTACATGTCAAACACTCTTGGGTATGTGTTGCACGTACACGTACACGCATGCATGCCCCCCATGTAAAGTACTGAACTTCAGTTTATACAGTTATGTGAAAAATTATAGGCACAGCCAGAAAATCAAACTTAATGGCTATTTCCTACATGTAAGCCAAAAAACACACGGCAGACGGTAGCTAATGCGAACCAAAATACCCGCGCAAATATCAACAATTCGCAAGGCATTGGCAAATAAGTGCCTAAAATGCCATATTTAATATTCGGCACAGAGCAGAAGACCTTCTTTGAAGAGCACAAGTCTCAAATTCACTGTGACAAACATTAAACTCTTTTATGATAATGCATGCTGGGTTGTGGCAACTTTATTGCCAAAAACTGTTAAAAATCGCAGAATTTACTTTGTGGGAATATTGGCTAAATAAAATAATATAAAGCAAATACATGTATTATATATAGTTTTGCTAAAATCGTTAGCCGATTTGCAATACCGCCTTATTAGATGGGATTCTATTGCCAAAAAGGGTAATCATAAAAACCATCAAAGCGTTCATAACTTATTAATAGGCACTCTAAGCCAATAGAGAACTCGCAGCACGGTTATATTAGTTAAAATGAAAAAGCTTCAACTTAGGTATTGAAGCAGCTATTTTTGCTTGCATAGAATTTTTGTTAAACTAATAGAAATATGCCTTGAATATGCCCAAGCATCATGTGCAAATCGTGAGCGCCGTAAGAGTTCTCCATACTCTGCATAATGCTTCCGATTACCTGATGCCCTGAAGATGTCTGTCTGTGCAAAAAGTTAGCATATTATTTTTCGCACAACTGTGTGCATGAATATATTCTGATATATACACAAACATACATACATACATACATACATATGTAGATGTGTACATGTGTGGCATATACAATTTATTAATAGTGAGCGCAGAGTGGGAAAGACGAGCGCCAACCGCTGCGGCTCACTGCAGCTAAGCAAGTGACATCGAGGCGGACACAGTCAGTCATTGCAGTCGACAGTACGCATTTGGTGTGCTGGCGTGCTCGTGTACTGATGTCCTGGTGCCTGGAAGCCTTGGCTACACAGGCATGCGTCGCTGGCAAATTGTGCACGGTATATTGATTTCAATGGAAGAAGCAGCACACAGAAAACTTTACGCAAACGCTTACAATGCACATCGCATTGAGCCAACGCCTGCAAATTGAACGCTTCTAATGAACTGTACTGCCGCGTTTACAGAGGAAACGGCAAAGGCAAAAGCAAAGGCAAAGGCAACGAAAACGAAATCGAATTCAATTTTTTACACATTGTGAATGTGTGCGTGTGTGTGTGTGTGTGTGTGAAAATGGCAACGCCTGCGCCAAACCTAAAGGAAATCACATTTCCGTGGAAACTAAGTTATTTGCATATGCCTTTGGCAGCCATGTGCGATTGACGCTTGTTGCTGCTACCGATGCTGCTTCTTGCCTGCTTCCCTGCTTGCCTTGTCACCCTGTTGCTTTGTTGCGCGTTACCAGTTGGCAGTTGTGCCCTGTGCATTGTGCCTTGTGTGCAAATGCGTGCAAATGAGTTGAATTTAATTATTATGTAAAAATGTGTAATAGCATGGCAGACTTACCCAACCACATACTATACATACATACATATATACATACATACACACAGCTATATGTATGCAGGTCATCGGTAAGTGTGACACTAACAACAACAACAATGCGCAACATTGTCAACATTAATATGGCTAACGACAAACACTTTAGCAGGGCCAACAATTTGGCACGTTAAAAAGGCACAGAACATCGTCTTGCGGCATAAATGACTATTAATCAACAGGCATAAACTTTGCCCTAAACAGCATGTAAAAGAAAGAATACTCTATACAACAAGACAACAAGAAGGTGCCACAAAAGCGAAGCAGAAAAAAAAAACAAAAAAAAAAAAAACAGAAAACCATATAAGAAAGTAAAAGAAAAAAACAAAAAAACTACGACGACAGGCAGCAGCAGACAAACGCAACAGAACGCGGAAGGTGGAACGCAGAACGTGGAACAATGGAAAGTGGAACGTACGTAGCTGCCACACAATGTAGTGTGCGAACTGTGTAGGCATTGTAGACGTAGAGCAACTTTTTTCAAGTTATAATCAACTGTTTTATGCTTTTGGCTTAAGTTGAGTGATGTGCTAACAACAACGACAACGACAACAACAACAACACACACTGAGAGCAGACAACAAAAGACAAGAGCAAAGAAGAAAAGCAGCAAACTGCAAAAACAAAAATTTAAGCATACAATGTTACGTTAAGAACTTCTGAGTACTGCTCTCCGTGTGCTGGTGTCTATGTGTGTGTGTGTGTGTGTGTGAGTCACTAGGTGTGTGTAAGCTGCTGCATTGTGGTGCTTATATGGCCATGCCATGCTATGCCATGCCAAACTACCTTCACTGCATGCAGCCACAAACATTTTGCATTTTGAATTGTCTGCACTTGGCAGCTATTCATAATGAGTCTGAAATTTGATTAATGATGCAGCGCTAAATTGTGATCTCCTCCCCCGCCGCAGGCACTCCACGCTCGCATTCTACGTTTACGTTCTCGTAATTCGACTACGCAGTCATGCGAATTACTAAGTACGTTAGCTGCCTGTTATCAGTGTAATGTGACGCGTTTAAGCGTCACGCATTTATCGATTTGCGCTTAGCTGCGCTTATTTTTAACTTAACTTGCTGATTTTTAACTTTATTATATTGCAATATTTTACAAGCATTTATTTCTTATTTTTTTTTGTATTTGTGTATTCAGCACAGTAAAATTCAATAATAATATACGTGATATTACTATTGAGTGCACATGACTTTTGCATAAGCCAAATGCTTTGCCTTAAAACATACGCAACTCTTGGCTTTCAGCATAAAGGGCTGCTGCCGTGCTACACTGTCCTCCACGTAGAGCCAAGGCCGCTTGCCAGCTGCAAAGCAAGCCACGTTGATGTTGGCGAGATGATCATATTTAACAATAAAACGCGGCAACGTGTCTGCGGGGGCCTTTGCATATGCGCAAATTGTAATTACTTTGAAATGCCATTTCCAGAGAAAAGTACGTCCGGATTTATTAAATCAGTCACTTTTCAGAACATGGCATGTATGCTAATGTCAATGAATGTTTTTTAAAGCAATACTACTGCTTTTTTTCAGATATTTTTTGTTCTGACATTTAATATGAAGAATTCATTCATTAGAAATTACATATCAACAAAGAATAATTATATCATGAGATATAAGTAAGTACAGTTATATGCACACAAGTAGTTGCTTTAGTTTGAGTTATAGTGGGAACGACTTATATGCTGTTTGCAGCTAAAGTTAAACAAGGACATTATGATTATCCTTTTTTTTTTTATAAGGCGCTAAGCATGATGCTTTATGTCATTTGAGACACCTGGCATTGAATTTCTTTTTATCGCCAGTTTTCCTTACAAAACAAAAACATATTCAATTTTGTATATAATTACAAACAATTAAGTCTATATATAATTCAATTAAACTAAGTGAGGATTTTCGCTTTGGTTTATGGAAATACCTGCCTGCTTATTATGGCTGCAGAGACCAGGGGTCTTGTCAGCCGACTTTTGTGAGTTGTACCTGTTCGAAGAGTAGCAGCTCAGGTCCTCGACTGCAGGCAGCTGCAGGTCGCACTGAAGTGTCGATTGCTAATCCTAAACAATATAATACATAAGCAATTAGAAAGCTGCTAAGCGATTCAGCTTCAAATTAATTCGAAGTTAGTGCCAAATGTCCTCGTGTGTCATTTCACTGACAATGTCTGCCTGCTAAACACTTCTGCGCCCATGTGAACAGCGCTCAGACAGTTGCTTATTCATTAGCTTGACTTATAAATGAAATCAACATTAAGCTGCAATTGCACACACTCAGAAGATTACTACAAACAGGCGGGGTTCGGCAAATACTTGCAAATGCTGATACTCGCTGCGAGTCCAAGCATTATTTACCTCTACAATGGTAAAGCATCTTGGCAGAATCTGTTGTAAATTACACATTTTGTATGCGCATATCGACAGTTGATTTGCGCTTAGACAATTTGGAAATATTCATTAGGCATGCATTGGCTGTCGCTGGCTCGGTCAAGTGTAGCTGCCAGAGAGGTTTCACTATGCTCACAGTAAGGTGGATCGGCTGCACAGATTAGCTGGCGATTAAATGCAGCGGCACAACATGCAGGGGCACAACGTGTGCAATTTAAATGAAATTAATTTGAAATAAGTTTTTAAATAATGCAACGCAGGCGTGCAGCGCGATGCGCATAACAAATTGAATTGAATGCGTCAATGAATTTATGCTGTAGCTGCTTAATTTAATTTAAAATAAAATTTATGCGTGTACATTTGCCTGCGTGTGCAACTGTGTGTGTGTGTGTGTGTGAGTGTGCGCTGGCATTTGCATATCATTGCATGCAGGCAGCAGAACAAAGCGAAGCAGAGCCCGGTTGATTCGTGTGCAGGCATTAAAGCGTAGCGAGACGAAGTGCAGCGCAGCGCATCGAGCGGCGAACAAGTTTAAATAAGTTAACTAATTTAAAAGGACGACTCGTGTGGCGTTTAATGGCATTAAGCATACGCACTGTGAGCTCGCGCGAGCATTGTACATTTGCGTTTGTGTTTGCGTTTTTAATTTTTAATTGATGTTTAATTACTTGCGGTCAACTGATATTTAATCCTGCTACTGTTTCTGTTTCTCTTTCTGTTTCTGTTTCGGTTTTTCGTTTTACTCTTGTCGCACACAGGTGGATATATTGGATACATCGGGCGACATGCAATTTCCTGCCATGCGCCGTCTGTCCATTGCCACGGCGCACGCCTTCATGCTCGTCTATGCGGCAACATCGGGCCAGAGTTTTCTGTGTGTGAAGCAATGCTTTGAGGAAATACGCGAGCAGCGCGCGGACTTTCAGGTAAGCAAATAAGCAAACGAACAAACCAAACCAAGCCAAGTCAAGCCAAGCCAAGCCAGACCAGGCCGGGTCAGACCAAACCAGTTTTATGATTTATGTATAAATGGAAAAATGTGAATGTCATTATAATTGCATGTAATTAGCAACTGCTGCAGCCGGCAAGAATGCAAAACAAAAACCAAAATTAAATATTACCACCAATTAGTAAAATTCTTTGCTGGCCAACAACAACAAGAAAACAAAAAAATAACAAAAAGAAAAAAAAAAAAAAAAGCAAAAAAACATTGCTCATACGACATACAACATTAAATCACGCATACGACGTGTAAACGCGCCTAACTTTGCTTAAGCCGAAAATCAATTTACACGCATACATTATGTGTTCGTGCGTGTTGCTGGGTGTGGGAGCTTAACTTTTTAGGACGACATAACAAAATTATATGACCAATGCGGATGCCAAGTGAAATAGTGCGAAAATAATTTGTGACTTCGGCTTTCTTTGGCAGAGTTCGAGTTAAGCAATTTCGCCATAATGCCGAAAGTTTTCTTTACGTTTCTTTTTTGTATTTTTTTATGCAGGACATACCAATTGTTATTGCCGGCAACAAATCCGATTTAGCGTCAACACACAGAGAAGTCAGACTGGATGAGGTGCAAGATTGGGTATACTGCGAATTGCCAAGATTAAGGTAGGTTCACAAAACAGTTCACAGCAGCAATGCAAATATACACAGAGAGAAAATCGAAAACAGCAAATCACAAAACATAAAACAGCAACTAATTGGTTTTGCTTTAAATTAAATGCATGACAGAGCTGCATAAATTGCCACGCAAACCAACCAAAATCCAATAATGACACAACAGGGAAAAAATTAAAAAAAAAAACCCCAATTGAAGTAAGCAAAGTGCGGCAACTTCAAGCAATAAAAAATAAAAATAAAATAAAAACAAACACAACTAGGTCATATATATAACCAAAAAAAAGAATCAAAACAAAAAAAAAAAAAGAAAACAATAAAATAATAAAAAGCACAAAAACAAGAAATCAAAACGCAGAAAATTGTGTCAACAACGCCAACAGTGCAAAATGCATATACACACCACAACACATTACACCACATCACACCACAAACACACACACACACACACATACACCCAAAAAAAAAAAAAAAGGGGAACAACAAAAACCCTAAAAAGGAAATAAAGCAAAAATCAGCAAAAGAAGAAGAGAGGAAGAAAAGGCAGCATTTTGTGAAATTCATTCGCTCAAGCATTAAACGTACTACAACAAAAACAGCAACAGCAACAACAACAACAACAACAAGAAGAAGTAGTAGAATTGCAATTTCGCTTAAGTGGTTGGCAACACGCTGCAATAAAATCGAACAAAACGAGACGGAAATGCACATACAATTATACAAGCGACTTACACACACACACACACACACACACACACACACACACACATACACACACACATATAATATAATGCAAGTGGCAACAGCAAAGCAACAAAAGCAAAACCACAATAAGAAAAGAGCAAATGAAAAAGAAAATACAAAAAAAAAAAACAAAATAAAAACGAAAATTTGACGCAAACGCGAAGAAAACTTGCCATTTTCATAAGTAGGAAAACTTTAATGTAAAACAAAACAAAAAAATTTTAAAACACGCACACAAAACCAAAAATAAACACAGCAAGAAAACAAGAAAAAAAAAAAAGAGAAAAGCAAAAGCAAAAGTAAGTATGCAATAAATTTTGCGCTAAGACGAAAATATACGTTTTTCGCGAAAACTCAATGCAATGCAGCGGCCAGCGCAATGATAAAAAGTGCAGCAGTGCGGCAGAGTGGCAGAATGGCAGAATGGCAGCGCAGCCGTGCGGCAAAGTGCGAGCGAGCAAACAGCATGAAAAGCACAACAATCATTGCAAATGCAATTAAGCGCAGTAAATGAGATTAAATGCTATGCGAGGCATGTCTGCCGGCGCAGTGTGCCGTGTCTTGTCGTGTCGTGTCGTGTCGTGTCGTGTCGTATGGCTGTCGTGAGCGAGCCAATGTGGGTGTAAGCATATGCAACTCACTGTCTCACTAGCTCACTGCGTCGCTGCCCCGCTGCCTCGCTGGCTCTTTGGCAGCTCTGGCCCCGCATGACTGAGCCCGAGTGTGCAGCTGTGTGGGAAACGTGAGTGAATTCACTGTTCCGAAAGTGTTCCACGAAATTTACACTAAACTGCATATGCAAATCTGGCATTTAGCAACAGGCAACCATGCAGAACAAGAAGAAATGGCGGAAGTGGCAAAAGTGGACAAAGTGTAAGCAGAAGCGCCAACCGCATTGCACGGCAAAAGTGTCAGATTCATCAGTTTTGTGTAAACAGGTGAATGCGTGCGTGACAGCAACAATGGCGTGATTAATAGCCAGTAGGTCATATGAGCCGTGCGCAAATTTTCACAGACAAGCTGCGAACTCATCTATTTTCAAACACACACACACACCACCCCATAATCACACACACACACACAGACACGCATTTTGACTTTGAGCGAATGCTGCTTTGTGGCCTGCGTAGAACTGGCGACATTAGCAGTTGAACTGATTTCTTCACTTGTCTACCTTTTCATGCGCATTACACATACACACACACACACACACATGTCTGTATACATGAGCATCCTCGAATATGTACATATGTACAACTGTTGAATTGCGACGTACACCTAACACCTTTTGAAATCTGATGCATGAAAGTTGCGTATGGGAGAACAACAAAAAAAAAACGAAGAAAAAAGGCTTAGCAAAGCACGCAGCGAATTTGTATATATTTATTTTTTTTTTTTTCTACTATGCATGGATTTCCACAAATTCTATTAAGAAACTGAATGCAAAAAAGAAAAAGTTTTCGCCATACAAATCTTATTCTGATAAGGTATTTGATTTGGCTTTAAGAGCTGCCAAACCCTGCAGCCCCCCAGCAACAATAGTTCGACTGCTCGGTGTTTTGCTTAAGTAATTTCAGCCGTCTCATTGGGGAGCTAGGCGCGTGTCAGTCATCAGCATGCAATTGAAGATTGTTGCTGGCCTTCTTATATAGGGTTAGCTGCTGCAAAAATTAAAGTTACAATTCTCGATGCATTGCGACAGCAAGTGACCACTACAAATAGCCAACGATGAGATATATGCGCCTTGTGCGGCACAAAGTGGAAGATTCAAATAAGTGCATGCACATTGATTTCACAAGCCAACTCAGTGCATTCCATTTACATTGGCAGCGCTCAGATATGCTCAACATCAAAAAAAGCGCCGAACTTGAGCTGGCAGCCAACTGTTAATCGACCAACTAATGGTTATTCTAGACTTGCAGTCGTGTCAGCTGAAAGCCAAGTGGCGCAGGCAAACAGAAGGACTCAGGTGCCGATCAAAGCATGCCAAAGTCAGTAAAATAATTTGTTAAAAACTCGAAAGTATTAGGTTAACTGAATGCTATATATTCATGAATATTTGCCTACAACTGCACATTAAACAGACAGAATTGCTGTGGGAAGCAAAGAAAAGTCAACATTAATCGTAGTTGACTTCTCCTTTTGCTAATACATATTTAAGTACATATATGGCCACAGAGATGTAAATAGAATATGTGAGTATGTGGAGAAAGACACTCAGGAGAACGCATTGAAGTTAAAAAAGCTTTCCGAGAGTCATTTAAAAATTGTATGCGCATTCAAGTCATAATCATGATGAGCAACAAATGAGCCGACATGCTGCGGCTGTGGCAGACATTAAGGCACAAAGAGAATCGTGTAATGGTCATGCATTAACTCGACCTGACAGCAATTACGTGAAGTCCGCAGACGAGCAGCAGGCTATCGAAAACGAAAAACAAAAAAACAAAAAAAAAACTGTGTAAGCAGAACAGACTTAAAGCAGGCAGCAAAAATAAAAAAAAAAAGAAAAAGCAACTAAAGGTAGACAACCTTGAAGAAGTTAAGTTACACTAAGCTGAGCAAAAATGTGTGAGGCATGGCGGCTGATTATTTTAATTAACACAAAAAAAAAACAAACAAAAAAAAAAACACAAGAAGAAGCAGACAAAGTGGCAGACATTATGCTTACACACCACACGAAATATAATTATGACTTCTATAGATTTGTGCCACTTGGCAACTGTTAAGTGCCAAGTGCAGACATGCAAAGGCAAAACACAAAACACAAAACAGAAAACAGAAAACACATGTTGGAGCCCTTTTTAGTTATGATTTTTGTTAACTGTTAACTGTTTACTGTTAACATACTTGGCTGCATGAATACATATGTACATACTTGAATGCTCGCACATAGCGTATTCTAATGCAATAATCGCTGTGGCAGACAAACACACGAATTGCACATAAAAAATCACTTACAAGCAAATTTACACGAGTCACGAAAGGCAAGCAAACAACGCGAGCAGGCAAAGGCAAAGGCAAACAGCCTGGCAGTGCAAACAGAGTACACAGACAGAAAGACGGACAGGCAGAACGACCAAACGACAGACAGGCAGACAGACAGACGTACAGTGAGTAAGTATGGGACAGCGAGGCAGAGCAGAGGCTCAGCACACAACAATGACAAAGCGATTGTTGTTGTTGGCAACACTTACAACAATTTCACGCGTTCGCACATGCTTAGGCTATATTTAATACATACGCATGCTTATGTACATGTACATGTACATGCATGCATACATATGTAGCATATACTCGTATAACATATGTACATACATACATATGCATGTGCTATTTTAATAGCAACGACCCGCATACATATGTACATCGTGTGTGTGTGTGTGTGTGTGTGTGTGTGTCGCCACCATACGCCAGTGCCAGAGAGTTAGTTGTTGTGTTTGTTGTTGTTGTTATTGTTGGTTTTTCCAAATGCAAAGAAATAAGTTCACACACAAGAAAATAAACACATATAAAAAAATCCCCGCAGGATTAAACATTTACGCAGATTGATGATGCGGCTTGACACACCTTGAACTTTATGCTTTATTTCTTGTGAATGTGCGGTGTTTGCTTTGCGTGTGAGCTGTTGTGTTGTTGTTTGCCTAATGTATGCGCTGTGCACGCAACTTTATAACATTTTTTTTTTTTGTAGCATACTTTTGTGCTGTGATTTGAAATGTATTTTCAAAAGGCTGTTTTTATGATTTATTTGCCAGCGCATAGAGCAAACGAAAGTGTGCCTTACTTTGACAAATTGACAAATTTAGCAGCCTACACACACACACACAGACACACACGCATTTGGCCAAGCATTGCATATGTATGTATGATTGTATGTATGTAAAAGCATAGAACGAGAAAAGCGAAATAAAGAATTGAATTGAATTGAATTGAATTATACGCCTTTTAACTTGCGAACTTGACTGCGGAAATAAACCAATATTGCGCCAATTATTGCCAAAAAGCTAAACTTTGCTTGCACACACACACACACACACATACACACACTTTTCTATTTTCTGCTTGTTGTGCTTCTGTGAATGGTATTTTTTTTCTTTTTTTTTTTTCCTTTGCGCTGTGACTTAAGCCACGCAATTTTCGCTGGTTTTCTTTTATTTTGTATATCTTTTTTTTTTTTTTTTTTGCGTGTTGTGTGCTGCTGCATGATGCTTGTATGTTATTGTTGCTGTTGTTGTTGTTGTTGTTACAGCTTGACGCACTTGTTACGCTTAATTTAGCCATTACTTGCTTAGTCAATTTTCCTTACTCAACAACACGTGCCAGCAGCACTTGCAGCACATGTCGTCTACTCATTGCTACATGCTCGGTGCTCTGTGCTCTGTATGCTCAATGCCATTGTGTAGTTGTGTAGTTGTGTATTTTGCATTTAAAATCAAAGCTGCGCGCCCACTTGAGTTTTGACTTAGGCTCGGTTCTGTGCATGCGCCCACATACATTGTGCATGACTTAGCATAGCTCGGCATGACATAACCTGGCAAAGCAAGGCCCGACATTGACGTCATCTCAAGAGGGCGTTTGCCATTGTTGCGTTCGCTTTAATCTGTGCGCTGCCATTCGTTTTTCTTCTTTTTTGGTTTTTTTTTTAGTTTAAGCTATTTTCAGCTTAATTAATTTTACATGAAAATTCAGCTCATTTTACAAATGCTGACATATGCAATTTCATTGCTGTTATAATAATTATTCTTGCTGCTGCTCTTTGCTGCTGCTGCTGTTGTTGCTGTTGTGCATAAGCATGCATTTGGTTGCATACTTTTGTGCTGTCAGCTGTAACCACAATACCTGCATACCTGCAGCTACACACATACCAACAACGACAGCAACTGCAACAATGGCAACAATGGCAACAATGCACACATACACAGCTATGCACAACATAAACGTATAGAGAAGTAAGAAGTTTAAGTGCAGCCACAGCTCACATTGTGGCACTGCATTGTATTGCAGTGCATTGCATTGCATGGCATGTCATGTGGCATGGCGCTCTAATTAAAGGCGACTACAGTGCGCGCTCGCTTTGTTGTGCGCTGCTGTGGCTATTACTAAGTCAGAAAGTCGTATAAATGCATTACTTTAACATTAACTTATTAAGAAAATATAAAAAAGGAAATAATCAAATGAAATTTTGTTCTTTGCAGGGCAAAGGTGCTCGAGTGCTCCGCCAAGGAGGATAACAGCGTAACGGAGCTATTCAAAAGTTTGCTATCCTTGTCGCGATTTTTACCCGTCAGCAGCAGCAATGAGGGCGCCAGTGCGCTAAAGCGTCGCTCCTCGGCCTACGTTAGTGCTTCATCAAGTAGAAGTAAGTACCTAATGACCAAAGTTCATTTAACATAATAATAATCGCACTTCATGACTGCTCCTCAGTTCAAATCTCATTAGCGGTTAAGTATGCTGCTACACTGGCAGAACTTTTTATGCGCTGTCAGAGCATACATGTGCATGTGTCAGTGTGTGTCTGTGTGTGTGTGTGTGTGTGTTACTAATTAGCAGCGCAGCATTGTGCATAATTGTCAACAGGGACACAGGCAAAGCAAACCACATAACAATTTTCCATTGCAATTGTAAAAGTTTTATGTAAAATACAAATAAAAAAATAAAAAAAATAATATAAAGAAACAGAAAAAAAAAAAAACTAAATAGTAAGCATAAACTTTTGCGTCTATTTGGCAGCATATCGCTGGCAGAAATACCTTGCGTACGTTTGTAAACAAAATTTATTTGCAAACTCTTCCATTGAAATGTACGCATGCATTCGGCATTGATTGCCAATTTAACACCGATTGGCTTGCAAAATTTTGCATTTTGTATTTTGCATTTTACCAAACATTGCAATTAAACTTTCACATTTCGTACTTCAATTGCCAAAGAGTAGAAATTCATGTTCAGCTCACACAAAGGCTAAAGTGCTATCTGTGTGTTTGTGTGTGTGTGTGTGTGCGTGTGCTATGCTGTTAGTTGATTGGCCGGTTGGTTTCTGGCTTAGATGTCAACATCATGCTGTGTGCGTGTGTTGACTGTTATGTCCAGCAATGCGATAATATTATTTGTGGTCAAGGTTTCCATTTACTGTTAACTTGGAATTTTATATTTTACAGTTTAATTGCTTGTTTGTTGTCGCAAAGTTTTTTTTTGGCAATTTCATGCTCGAATTTAAACAAAGCTACGAAAAATAAATAAATCAAAAAACAAAAAAAAAAATAAAAATAAAGAAAATAAACAAACAACAAATACAAAACAAATCATGTTCATTACGTTCGCATTCATCATGTGTACAATGACAACAAATTGAAATCAGTAAACCGAATCAAATTTGCTGTATTGTTCACAAACTTCTTTCTTTGAATTTAACAGCTGTTTTATAGCCAGCAAAGAAAAGAGTGGTAAAGAAAAAAACCAAAACAACAAACACAAAGCTTAAATGCTTAAGCATCAACATCGCCATGAAACAGCAAACAGTAAAGCCAACTACAACAGTGAAGCTTAATGAAGCTGCCATCAAATGAAATCAGTTTTTAAAATTTTAAAACACAAAAAAAAAAAAACAAAACTTTTATATATACGCATTCTATATGCGTAAGTACAACGTAAAAGCTTCCCAGCTACTACCCCACTACACCCCTGCTGAGCGAACTTTTCTCCTTTTCCTTTCATATTTTATAATCTGCGTGTAGTTACCCAAAACCGATTAAATGAACTCTCTAAGCTGGACACGTACTTCTTGACAAAATACAAAAGAGTGTAAAAAGGTTGCGAGATTGTCGAAAAAAAAACCAAAAAATAAAACTAACTAAAGTGAAATGGGGAACTCCCCGCATCAGGCGTACGTGCGTGTGGTTTTTATTGCCTAATTCCGATTTGGCCCGTTGAATTACACACGATTGCCATATCGGAATAGCAATGGGAGAATTACTGCTGTCACACGCAGTTCTCAGTGCAACATTCTTCAAATAATATGTTTTTGGAGTAACTCATCATTATTCTTGCCAACTATCACTAAAACATTTAATGATGAAAAATTCTTGGCAAACAATTTTAAAGCTTTAAATTTGCAAGAAAATTTTTTTAAATTAAATACAAAAATTCGTCAACGATCAGCTATTATCGAGTGTTTTTCAAAATAAATTTTAAGTTTTTAATTCTATTAAATGTGCATTTTTTAAATAAATTTTTTTTGTTTAGTTAAGCTGGACAAACGAAAAATTCTTTAACTCATTGAAGCATTTAATTTTTTTGAGCGGGCAAAACTGGTTTTTTTTTTCTCCTCATTTACGCATAAAAAGTTTATAATTTAACGGTATTGTAGCCATTTTACCGAAAGCCTCAAAAATCTTTTGCATTATTATATTATATATATATAACATTATTTTAGAGACAAAAATTTCTGCTCTGACGACAATATTTCAGTTTCGCTACCATTTGTTCCTCATCTGCAAGAATTTACCCCGTTTCAACTTTCCAAGTATTCTCTTGATTGAAGTTTCGTTTTTTTTTTTTTCTGTTTTTTGTTTTTTTGTTAATAAACGAGTAATTATCTGATTTTAAGATTTTTTCTTTCATGCTATGCATTTTTTGCCAGAGCAAACTTTACATTTATGCACATGCATGTTTTTTTTTACTGTGTAATTTTACCAAACGCAAGTGGAATACATTTTTAATATAAAATTAATTAATTAATTGGAATGAAATTTTTCATACGCATGTTATTGATTTTTAATGTTCAATGCTTGAGCGCATATTAATAAAAAGGAAAGGGATTTTATGGAAAATTAATTAATTTCACATGCGCAATTCAAGCCGCGGCAACAACTTGAAACACAATTCAAGCAGAAAAAGGCCTTAATACGCTTAATAATGAGGGGAATACAATATACATATATTTGATATGAGATAATGGGATAATGGTAGGCGGGGCATATTAATTGCCAAAAATAAATTAATATAAACTGCAGTACTGCAGAACTGGAGAATTGGAGAATTGGGCAACTAGGGAACTGGAGAACGTGCAAACAATTTTGACAAATGGTTAGCAATTATACTAATTAAATGCAATTAGCATTTGGCGGCCCTCAAAATGTGCCCACATTGCTGCCCACTAATTGGCAACACACAGTTGTGAAATATTATTTAATGAGTATGCGAAAAAAAAAAACACTGCGTAAGGAACACGAAGAAAGCCAACAATCAAAGCGAACTCTTTCAATTATGCCAAAATGCCAAAAATGTGAGCAACTCGGAAGAAACCCGTTTTACGCTCTGACAATAAACAAAAGCGCTGCAAAAAGTTGTTGGTTCGCGGCAAACAATTTGGCATTCGTAAAGTTAAGCGACGCGCATAAATTAGCAATGGCAGAGAGCAGCAGGCAGCGTGGGTCGCCACCTTTGGGAACCCGCAAAATATAATAGAAAAGGCATAGAAAAATGAAACGAAACGAAACGAAACTAAACGAAACGCAACGTAACGCAACGAAATACAATAAAACACAACAAAACGTGCTCGCACCCGTTGCTCTTTGCAACAAACTTACATACAACAACAAAAAAAAAAAAAAAAAAACAAGAAGAAAAAAAAAGAGAGTAAGTGAGAGAGCAAGGTCTATGATCAAAGTTTTTGTGCCGCTTGACGCAAGTAATTTACGCTGGCGCATACATAACAGCTTGGCAAGTGTTCGGCGCCCGCACATCTAGATACGCAATTTAGCATCAAAAAGGCATAAAAAACAATGAAGTGCAGGCATTTTGTGTAATTGTCATTGCTTTAATAAGCAATCGCACACGTGCGCGCTGCTCTGATTGTATTAGCAGCCATTAGCAGAAGTTTCCGGGACAACAAAATACCAAAAACAAAAACAAAAAAACAAAACGGCAAGAAAAAAAACAATATGGAAAATGTCTGTGTGGGCCTGTGCCCGGGCAGTTAATACAATTTTAAAGTTTCCTGTACCACTACAAATGGAAATTTAAGCAACAACGGTCGAGCATCGGCAGCAGCAGCAGCAGCAGCGGCAGCAGCCGAGTAAACAGGATGTGAAAGCATTTCCTTGCTTTCATTTGTGAAACGTAGCATAAAACTTTGCAGCGCGCTGTATGAAACTTTTATTTAACCACGCCAGCCTAGCGTCAAACGTTTTGTAACTGTCGGCATGATGTGTTGACAACTCAATGGCGCAGCAGCACCAATAGCAAGTGAGGGCTTAAAACAACAACAACAACAACCATACAAAACAAAGTAACTCAAAATAAAGAAGACAAGACAAAAGAAAAAAAAGATTTCACTTGCAAAAGTAAAAGAAAAACAGGCGCTTGGCTTACAGTGTAGCAGCAAATGCCGCCGCCAGGCAGACTTGCATTTGTATTGGGCGCACACGCGCTGCCCTGCCAGTGTGTGAGTGTGTGTGCGCGCATGTGCACATGTGTGTGTGTGTGTGTCGGTAACTATGTGCTGTGGGCTAAACAGCAAACGCTGACAGTGATTTAGCTTGGCATGCCGCAAGCTGACTTGAATTTCACCGACAGCCGACTTCGACCGACATTTGTACGGCGCATTTATTTATTTTTTTTTTCTTTTCTTTTTCATTTTTTATGATTTTTTCTTTTTTTTTTGTTGCTGTTGTTGTTTTTATCACACAGCAGGCTTTGGCTTGCCGTGTTATCCACATGGCAATGCGCGTTTAGCTTGTCCATGAAATTTAAATAAAATAAAATGAATGTGCATATGAATTTCTTTTTGCATTGTTTCTGCAAATACAGCACAGCTTCAGCTGTTGAGCTAAGCGCCAACGGGCAACTTACTCGCATATGTATGTATGTGTGTATGTATGTATGTACGTATCGTATATACATATCCATGTGCTCATGTATCATTGCGTATATTACTTTAAAAGTATCTTTACAATGCGCCGTAGCTGCCGCCATGTGTGTAATATTATGTAACTGTCTTTGTCTGTATTTGTGTGTGTGTGTGTGTGTGTGTGTGTGTGTGTGGTGTGTAAAAAAGTTTAATTTAAATTTCAATTTCTGCCATACACTGTTCCTACGTAGTCGAAGTACTGTTATTAAGTTCGCATAGGTTTCACATATGCATGTGTGCACATACATATGCATGTGTATGTACATGTGTGTGTATCAGATTTAACATTCAGCCGCCACGACCGCAACCAGAACACAACCCACATGTGTTTATTTTCGCGCTCTTTTGCTATTTGATCTGTTTTATTTACAATACTTATTTTTTATTTTCCGTTAAATATTTTCATTTTTTATTTTTAATTCACAGTTTTATTTTTCCTTTCTTTTGTTTGTTTTTTTTTATGCTGCTGCTACATACAATACGTTTTCGCTTGCTCTCTCTGTGTGTGTGTGTGTGTGTATATTTGTGTTTGATATTTTGTTGTTTTTGTTTTTTCGCGCGCGCACAACGCGTCAACGTTTTGTCCGTTTCGTCTATTTTCACCATTCATATTTTTGCATGTTTTGTGGCTGTGTGAAAGATGGTTTGTGGTTCGTTGGTTCGTTGGTTGGTTCGTTGCTTGCTTGCTCGGTTATTTGCTTCGTTGGTTGCGTATTTGTATTTGCTTTTGCTTTTGTTTTTGTTTTTGTGTTTGTATTTTGTAGTCGCATGGTATCAATTGCGGCAAAGGGATCATCAGCATCGCTTCGTCAAGTGTCTGAAATATTTATTTTTGAATTTGCGTTCGCTCGTTCGTTCGTTGTGCTTTGTCTCTGAAACGTCAATATTAGTGACAGTATGCCATGTCACTTAGATATTTTTTTGTTTTTTTTGCTGTTATGCTGTTGTGCCGTTTTTAATTTATTTATTGTACTGCCTCATGTGCACATACCCAGGGGCAGGTTTTACACAAAATTTTGACGAAAACAAAATAACAAAAAAACAAGAAAAAAAAAATAAGCAAAACAAAATTGAAATAAAAATTTCTTTCTCAAAGGTAAGCCGAGAAGCTAACAAAAAAGTTAAGGAATTGTATTGCAAGTAATAACTTTTTATAAGTCGGCGAGGATTTTTATTGATATACAAAGTATATGTGTATTTGAGATTCAATTAAAATCGCACACGAGCAACACAGAAGAAAAATAATGCCAAAGAAATAAATAATCAAGCATTTACGAATTGCTGCATAGATAGCTGTTACAGAAATCAGTAGATTTATCTTCGCTAATTTTTTTTATTATTTATTTTTTTTTTACGTTTTTATATTAGCTAGCATGCATATACTTATGTACATCGAAAATAAAGCATGTGCTGCGAGAACAATTAGCATTTAGATGAAAGATATACTTTCGTTTTTTATTCATATGCATAAGCTTTGTTCTCTTTTGCCATGTCCTTTGCTGGCACTGCGAATAATTATCCTTAAATATATCTGTTAAATTTGTTTCCCATGTTCTGTCCCTTTCAGTTTTAAACCGCAAATGACATATTTATTTACTCTCTAATCCCAAAATTAATTCTCCTAACAAAATAACAAACTGATTAAAGCATTAACAGAGAGCACGCACAGCAAGGAAAGATTATCGAGACAGCCAAGTAAATGAGGCTTTCATAAGAATCAATAATGACCAAACTGAGTATACAATGTATGGCATCCTCTAGTATAAACTCCTAGTGCCTCTCAAAATCTTAAGCTCTTCTAATTAAGCTAGAACAGCTAGAACAGCCTGCAGATATTGTGCTCACACTGCGCTATCGCATCGATCTCATATTGTGGAGTCATTTTGCGGCAGTAGATAAGCCGCAATTAGGCCGCAATGCCTGCTACTAAAATCAAACAAGTAATTACTAAGAACTCAGTGCAGCGGCCTGGTCTCCAGTAGCAACCTGGAATTGGATTTCACAGCAATGTGCCACACAGTAATTAACTTTCTCTGTGCAAGTTAAAAATAGCGAAAATGCCAACTCAAACTCGTGGCCTAGGCAACGTCATTCACGCCAACTCATAGCGCATGCTTAGATACAAAAATGCCAATTGCTTGAGTTAACTTCATCAAAGGCTTCGCAAGCAAGCCGAGCCAAAGGCATATGGAACAGTTCGAACCACCTAAACGAAGTGTACGCAGCCAGCGAGGCTTGGAAAACGCAAAAATGCATAATTATGAATTACGTTGCGCTCACATGCGTCTGCGTTAAAGGCAAACTCGTAGGCAGTGCCCCTCGCTTGCTGCAGCTCAAGTTATTGCATTTACTGGAATGGCTGCGTAACTAAAATATTTTTCATTTTATTTTGCTATTAGACTAGAAAACTTTCACAAACCATTTTACATACTCACAAATACTCACATGAGTTTTGTGTGTATAATAGTTGTTGCTACATTTATTTTGAACACTTTACTGCAATTTACTGGGAAAAAAAAAAACAATAAATTATCTAAAAAAAAAAAAACCAAATAAAGTCGATTGAATATCCTTTTTACCTTTTTTCATTATATTTTTCTTCATTTATTTTGCCTCTATTTGATTCCAAACGAAATAACGTTTTAGTGAAAATCAAGGAAAAATTATTGAGTGGCTTTTGATGACGGACTCACGAGCAAGTCGTGCTTTTAATCACATATAGATACGACTATGTCTGTCTGCAGCCTTTACAATTGCGTCTGCTCAAAGTGATCGAATTTTTTGAAATAAAATGTCTTTAATCAATTTTAAAAGGCAAAGCAATCCCTGGCAGCCAAATGAGTTAAAAGAACTCTACACAATAAACTTTTTAAATTTGCTTTGTAATAAAAAAGAATACATTCATTTAAGTTGCAACGCAATACTCACGAATAGATAAAAAAAAAATGAACATCAAGAAGCTACATTTATGTATATAAAAGTTTCTTTTTAGTTTTATAAGCAGCCATAAAAATTAATCAAATAAAACTTGGCAAAAATGCTGTGACATTGAATTCGCAAAAAAATTAAACACAACTTAAAAAAAAAATAAATAAATAAAAACATAAAACTAAATAAAAAAATATTTAATTATAATTGCATGCTAAAAGATAAATTCGTTGTGCTCTTTCGTAGCATAAACATAGTTTTCACTGCTTAGAATTGCATTATGCTGCTGCATTTAGCAAGAAATTGCAATTAATGTGGCTTAACGATGCCGCACTGTGTAGATTTCTGCGGTAAACATTACTAAATGCTGCCTTTTTGCCATCATCAGCATTTATTTATTTATTTTTTGTTTGTGACTTGTGAGATGCGTTCACACTTCAACAAAAAGTAATTAACTAATGTTATCAAATGCAACACGCACACTGACACAGCTGGGATAACGCAGCTAAACAGCAAAAACACAACTGTAAGCAGCAAGCAACAAAAACAAATTGAAAAGTGCAAAAACAAGGCATGTTTACTTAAAAACATAAACGATGCAGCTTCTGTCGGAGCAGGCATTTCTATAATAGCGCACTCCGTGTACTTTGCAACGCAAGATTAAGCGTCGTCTATCTCAGCAAGGCAAACACCGTGGCAACATGGCAGCAGTGCACAGCTGCCTGCCCAATGCCAGAGCCCCGCCCACAATGCAGCAGCCCATGCAGGCAGTCGCAAATGCTGGCGCATAATTAAGTAATGTCGAAACATTTCATTTAGAATGCTGCTAACATACACACACCCGAGGCTCACACCGGAGACTCACAGCGGAGACTCACACCCGAGACGCAAACCCAAAGGCAAACGCAGCTCAAAAGTTGTCGCGTTTGCGTGTGTGACTGCTGCGAATGTTTGTGCTACATGCGTTTATTAAAAATTCAAATGCAAATGCAGCTACACGCAGATCCGTGCATACACTCGCACACAAATGCAAATACAACAGTCATACAAATATGTGCATATTATATTTTTTGCATTGCACAAAGGGACAAAGCCATTCTTGAGAAAACTGATGCTGCAGTTGCTTGTGTCGCATGCACCTTATTCGCTTTACTGTTGCTGTATCTTCCTTTTGGTTTCTTCGTATATTTTCTAATACCCTATACCAAAAAATGTTGAAGGGTATATTAAAGTAAAGGGTTAAGAGACAGTAGGAGGCGTGGCGGACCCCACAAAGTATATATATTCTTGAACAGCAACGTAAGGCGAGTTGATATAGCCATGTCTTTCTGTCTGTCTATATGTTTGTCATAATATCTCAATATTATGCATATCGCTTTACTATATCATACATCTGCCATAGGAACGATTTACTGAAATATTACTTTTACCAAGTCTTTTTAGATTTCAAACTGTGTACAGCGTATTCTATAGTCGTATATGCCCGACTATAGCGCTGCCATTCTAGTGTTTTTTTTTTTTTGTTCTTTTATGTTGTTTTTTTAACTCTATTTTGCACACATTTTCGTTTTTCATGTTAAGCCAATTCGCAATTTTTTCTGTTTTTGTTTTCTTTCTTTTTTTTTAAGTTTTTTTTTTTTTGTTTTTTTATCTTTTATGTTGGTTTACAAAGTTGATTAAAATGCTTGCTGACCGTGCAGCATTGCTGGCCGAGCATTCGTTTCGTTTGTGGCTTTACGTTTTATTTTACTTGATTTTTTATCGTGGCTGTTGTTGTTGTTGTCTGTTTGGGTCACCTTTGCACGCCTGCAAACAAGATGAAATTTAAATATTTTTTATCATATTGCAAAGCTTACGCGGTTCAATTTTCCTCAAAGGCAGCACAGCATAATTCGATCATCGGCTTTGTTTGTGTCTGAGTGGTTTATTTAACATGAGCGGAAATCAGACAATGGCTAATAAGATTCACCACGCTCTTTTATCATATCATGGGGCTTTTTACTTTTCTTTTTCTTTTGCCTTTTCTTTTTATTTCTTTTGTTTTATTTTATTTTTTTGTTTATTTCACAGCAAGTCAATTATAGTGCCAAGTCGAGTGCATTAAGCTGCTCTAATGCCAGCTAAGAGTGTGTGGCTAACACCATGGCAAGTTGTGGCTGATGCGAGGGTTCATTTTAAGAGTTCATTAATTATCAACAGCAACAAAAAAAAAAAAGAAAAAAACAGTACATAAATAATAGAGCAGTACTAATAGTATTAAACAAAATAGCTAACCATGCTCTGCTCCTCTGCTCAAAAAGCTTGTCAGGCTGCAGCATTCTGCCAGAGTAACTCTGCGAAGCAACTTAAAGCGCATCAACGCAAATATTTGGTAAAAGAAGTTTACTTGCTATTCACGCCGCAAACATATAAGTAAGCGGCAATGATTACTTATCAGTAAAATAATTATATATATATATATATAAGTCTAACTACGCTTCAACAAAATATAAAACTTACCTTAATTATTATTTTAAAATTCAATTTATATAAAAGTTTCCTTAATGTCTTTAATAATTGTGTAACATGTTTTTGTGTTAGATAAAAATCGCAATGCTAGTCCATCCGTATCTGGTGATAAAAAGTCCACTTTAATGGAAGCTGTTGATCCGGCATGCAGCAGTGGCAGTAGCGAAGCCAAACTCAAGCCCAGATCACGGTAAGCATCATTAACTTGCATGCACTATGCACATATTAAGTTAAGCAAACATAAAAAACAAAAAAAAAAACAAAAAAAATCCCGAAATCATTTCAGATCGCTCATACGCCGTGCATCACGCAAGACCAAGCAGCAAATCAACAACGCATCCGATGATTGCAATTTGCAGTAAATAAAAATTTATCAATAAAAAAACCAAATAAAACCAAAAACAACAATAACTACAAGCACGTATGTATGATGATGATGATGATGGTGATGATGATGATGATGATGATGATGATTATGTAGTTTGAAAACCATTGAAAAAAAAAAAACATGTTTTTGTTTGCAAAAACTCAAAATGAGTTCATTTCGATGTATGTACGTATTTATAGTGTTTATTAGTGTTGATTACTTTAGACGTATTTATTAAAATGATATTATAAAAACGAAAAAAAAAAAAATCAGCAGTTTTGTTACAATTTCAATACATTGTAGTTACTTATAATAATAATTAACGGATATGCATTAATTGAGTCCAGCCAATTAAATTGTTGACTGTGAGTATATGAAAAATAAATATTTTTAAAATACAATTTATTGTTGCGCAAATGCTAACTAAAAAAAAACTTTACTCAAACTAAACTAAACTAAACTTAACTAAAAAAAACAAAAACAAAAACAAAACAAACTAAATGAAAACGAAAAAGAAAAATACAAAGAAAGATGAATAATCGATTTATTTAATTATTTATTAATTAAACATTTCTTTGACTTGTGCCAAGTGGAAATGGGGACCAGTTTTATTTATGGCAAACGAGCTTACAGATTTTTTTCTTACTTTAACGATTCGCTTCACTTGCTCAGCCTTTTTAATTTGATTCGCTGCCTCTCAAGACACTGCAAGCAGTTAATTGCAGCAAGCGGCGCATACTGCTGACACTTCACTGCGGGCACGACTCTCATCTGCACCAAGGCAAACACAATGCATGCAATTTACTTGCCATAACAACTAATTGAATAAAAATTTATCGAGTCAAGCTAATACAGTTTGATTGTTAAGTTCATTTGCCATACACACACACACACACACACACACACACACACACTGGACAGTCTGCAGAGCTAAACAAAAAAACAAAAGAAACAAATACAAAAGGGAAAGAAGGGGAAACAAAAAAACAACAGGCAACGCTGCCACTCTAATGAAGTTATCAGGCATGTCGCATGCTGCATAATGACAAGTGTTTGCCTAATCTAATCAACTGCACAGCTGCAGCCAAATGCGTAATGTATGAAACACAAATGCTGACGCATGCATTTAAAAAGCAAAACAAACAACAACAAAATCAAACTGGCAACTTAATTAAATAAAACCTATGCCAAGTATGTTTTACATATGTATGTGCCATGTACGTATGTATTGTACGTGCAGTGCATGTGCTTATTTGCTCATCGCTGTGCTTACATCCATCGATTTCAAATTGTGTATGCCTGCAAATAAAAATAATTTGTTTCAATTTTTTTTTTTTTTTTTCTTCTACATAAAGCCAAATCCATCGAATTCAGTTGCTTTTATGCGTATAATATTTTTGAGGCTCCTGCATATCCCTATTCCGCAACTTCGCCTTGGCAACCGTACAATGTAATGCAAGAGGAAAAAAAAAAAATTAATTATCGAAAATCCGCAACCACAAACAGTAAAATATGCTCAAGAGCTCTGAGCTGATATAGTACATGTTTTCAAATAAATATTGGCATATACATGCGTGTACATATACATTTTTTAATCCCACACATTTTCGGCTTACTCTTGTTTGCATATTTCTGTAGTTGTTTATTTAATGGTTCTTTTTTCATTTATTTTATTTATGCTTAAAGTATTTCTAATTGGCTGGTTTATATATTTGTTAAATATTTTATTACTCGCACAAATCAAAAAATCATTATAGTTTAAGTTAAAAAGCAAAACGTTTAAGCTGTTTACTGTGCAATCGAAAAATGTCGGCACTAAAATTCACAGGCTACAAAGCAATAAGTGCATTTATGTGTGATGCCTTTGTCGCAGTGAATTTCATAGTGTATGTGTATGTGTATGTGTATGTGTGTGCATGTGTAGTGGCTCTTAAACTTATTATACTTCATGGCACACAATGAAACAGAAACAGGCAACTTTGACGCATTGTCGCTGATTTAGGCAAGCGCAGCCATGGCGACAGCAACGAGAGGCCCTCAAAAGCTGCCTAACAACTCGCATGCAAATGTACATAAATCGCTAGGCGACAATGTGCCACGCAATGTTAAGCTGGCCTACATATACACATGTATGTGTTAGAGCTGGGCTCGTGACAAAATATTCCATCCGGATCTCGAACGTTTTTAAACTATTTTTTTTATTCCCTCGACCGCAGGCCAGTCGGTCTCAACTTGTGAGCTAACAAAAGTAAAAATAAAGTTACATGTGTTTTTTTTTTTTCAATTATTAGAACTATTATTAAAAAAAAATTGCCAACAGGTATTTGAATGCAGCTTTCTACCATTTTGCTAAATAACTTCTTTCTTGCTTTCTTACCAGGAGTGTTAGTTGAAATGTGCCGGTTTTTTCGATAAAGAAAACACTTAATTTTCAGAGGAATCTCAAAATTTTTTTATTCAAAATATTGACCATTAGTTTCTACACATTTCGCCCATCTCTCAGGCAAATATATACTTGTATATATTAGAAATATTTAATATTTAGTTTTGTCAAATTTTCTAGCATTTTCTTATATATAGAAATTTAATTTATAAATGCCGCTTATAATTTTGCTTATAAAACACATCCATCCCAACGTTTTTCGAAGAGCGAACGCAGTTCCTGTACCCATCTCGAATATATATGTATTTGTGTTACTTGACCATGTACATGCACATACGTGCATACAAACATATGCTGGCTGATACTTTCCTAATGAAATCAAAATCTTAACACATTTGTACTGCTGCGAAACTGAATTTTCGTCTTATCAGAAAAAAAATATTATAAATATATAAAAGATACACAACATTTACACAACAACAATGACACTGACGGCATTTGAATTTAATGGCGCGCGAATTTTGCATAAAAAGCATTGTGATAAACAGACATATTATATAGGCTACCAAATCGATAGATGCATGATGAAGCTATCAACGCCTGAGCGCCCAGCACAGGGTCTAACTGCGCTTTACACGTTTATAATATCTTCTAACAAATCAATATACTCAGTTCGGATTTACTTGCTTTCTATTTTCCAAAAAGCAAAAAAAAAAAAAACAAAAAAAAACGAAAGCAAAATCAAAATAAAAAAACAAATAAAAATCAAAATAAAAAAAAACCAAAAGTATCAAAAAAAAAAAAACCAAATATAACTAAAGCCATAGAGCAAAAGTTTCAAATATGTATGAGTATTTCTCGTACTTCTGAAGTACTTCGTTATAAATGTAAACAAGCACAAAAAAATAATCCCAACTGAACTATACGTATATACACTGTTTTTCCACTCTAGATGTTTTTAAAAGGCCACTTAACTGCAAGTTAAATGCGTAGTGCCGAAGTTCAACTTTAAAATTTACACTACAGCGCGCACGCAGAAAACATGACAAAAAAAAAAATAAAAAATAAAACAAGTAAAATAAAACAAAAAAAGTAACACTGAAAAGAAAAAAGAAACTGTTTTTGAGCTTTTTAACAGTTTTGACGTTAGCATTTCGTTAAATTTTTATGAATACCATTATAGTCTAATATATAGAAAGTTGATAAATTTTCATGAATTTCTATAATGTATCTACTATGTACTATGTAATTGTTTACGCGAAATACAGGGTGTCCAATATTTATATGTGTATATGTTGATGCTACATTATGCAAAACCAATAGATTTAGTCAATAAAATTTAAATTATACAGTTCAATAATATGAAGCATAACGCATAACGTACCTACACATACTTATGTATGTACATTTGTATGTACCATATGTTTTGTGCGTTTATGTATATTGTATATGTATATGTGTGATGTATGTTCATTAAAATAATGCAAGCTTTAAATAAGTATGGAACAAGAATTTACATATGAAAACTGAACGACTTGTTCACATATCTGTTATGCAAAAAGCAGTTCAATGAAGTTTGTTTGCATGAAATCGCTATTATAAGTACTTTTCTCTTCGGCCATGCCGAAGCATGTATGCCCTTCACTTGCAGTTGTGACATTGCAATAAGCAGCACGGATATAACACAGTTTTCCATAAAGCACACATTTTTGCGACAACGCGCGAATTTTATAAAGTTGGGTAAGTTAAATGCACCCACATATGGAGTAGCTTACTTATATTGGTAGCACATATTGGCACTATCTAGAAAAACCTTTTATTTTTTCAAAATGCTAGATGCTCCATATTTTTTTTTTTTTTTCTCTATATATATCTTTTATTTAAAATCTGTCCCTATGTGGGACAACCATTAAATTGCTTAATCTAGCCTTAGTCGGTATAGAAAAATATTTACATTTTTACAGTAAGGTAGGATGCTCCATATGAGAATTTTTTTGTTTTATTTTTTTTTTTAGGAGTTCCGTTGAGCAAAAAAATGATTGTGAAATTGTGAAAATCGTACGGAATGAAAAAAACATTTTTTAATGTTTTTTTGCTTTGCTAGTTAGTGATGAAATTATCTCAAAATGCTTAATTTATGTAAAAACCAATTCGGCTTTCTCCTGCGTACTTTTAAAAACTTATTTCGATAACGTGATATACAAGACCAAAATAATTAGCCTGCTATAACGAAGCTTTTGATATAAAATTGCATTACTAAATTCGTTTTAACGAGTTTGCACTGTATTTATATTTTTGTATTGTAGAACATTTATTTACATGAATCTAGACTATGGCTACTGTCGATTCGTCAGACATTTACCATTCCGCAGACACCATTGACCAAGTTTGATTTTATTATGGTATGACATTGGAAAGAAAAAAAAAAAAAAAACTAAAAAAAAAAAAAATACATATGTATATTATAGTCAGATTAGCTTTATATAATAGACTTGTGAAACTCCCGTCGAAATACTTGAAATTCGTTTTTGAAAAACTGAGAGATAAGCAAACACAAAAATCAATTTATTCCAAGCTTGAACTGCAACGACAACAAGGCAATGTTTACCACATGTGTACAAGGCAGCAAATATCCTTGGCGATAAGCTGCTTGGGCAAGTGAACGAGACTGAACCGAGCTGCTGTGTTAAATACTTGTAACAAGGTTACCTACCCTCAGTTCGCATTCTGCTAAACTAAGCTTGTTTACAAAAAATATTCCAACAATTGCTCAATAAAGTTGAGGTCACAGCACTTGCAAGACTATAGCAGAGCTGAGCCGAGCCGAGACGAGCCGAGCAGAGCAAAGCAGTGAGGAGCAGACGAGCGCATTTGCGGCGTGTTAGGCCAGCCACATTTGCGCTTTTCAAGCCGAACGCTTAGCGTCGCGTTGTCATCTTTGAAAGTGAACGAACTTTCTGAATAGAATTTCTTGACCCTTGCTTTTTGCGCTTATGCCTATTAAGTAGACTTATTAAAACTGTTTTTTCCCCCGTTTTCACATAAAAAAGTATGCAGAAGACGTTTTCATAATGTCAACAACATATAAGCAACTTTTTAGCCAAAACTTTCACAGTGTGCCAGCGAATTTTTCTCACTCCGAGCAAATGCTTCACCCACGTTAAGCAACCGCTAATGCTTAACTTGTTGAATTCTTTCAAACATTTAAAAATACAAAATAACATAAAGTACATATCTTTTAACAATTATCTGCATAAAAAAAAAAAATGTATTATATCTATTTTTATGATATTTTTCTGCACACTTAACTTGTTTATTAAAGTCTCAAATTTGTTAATTGTTTTGCAATATGATATCTGCCGAATCGAGCTAAACTTAATTTGTTTATTTCTGTACCAATCAAGGTAAGCCTGATTCATTGAAAGGAAAGCCACTTGCCTAGCAACCCGTGCGTTGTGTTCGCAGCCTGTGCCTAGCAACTCCCCATTGCCTCTAAGCCGAAATCAGCTTTAATCTCTGCTGTTAACTGGCTGACATCACTTCTAAGCACTTTGCCTATCACACAGTCAACTTGAGCGTATGCATGCTCCCTCATCCTCATCCTCATCCTCAGCGTCAACATTCCCATCATACTCATCATCATCAATCTCAAACGTCCACAGTGACTGAGACTGAGTGCTTCAATTTTTGTGCTTTGCCACATTTAAATCGGCTTCTGTTTTTTGCTGCGTCAGTTCCTGTGTGGGATATGCTTTGATTTTAATAAGAAGAATTTCCTGCTCAGGCACATAGGAATCTCTTAGCAACTGCTCATGCGTGGGTGTGTGACAACGAAAAAAACTAGAACCTCTTCAATGCTTACGTCGACTCCGATTGTTAATTAAAGAGTTTGTCTTTGGCATGAAAATAATTCTTTGTATATACATAAATAGAAATTTCTTTGATTTTCGAACTATTCTATGAATATACATACAATTATTCTACTTACTGTTTTGACTATCATCATATACATATTTATTTACATTTATGTAGCCAAATATATGCCCCTAGTCTGTTTATTTGATTGTCTCATATGAATTACTAAATCCTTTATGCGATGTGAATGAAACCTGGTGAACTTTTTGTTGATACTCCCGGGCAGTTTTTAATAATATTACCAATCAACTGACACACGAGCAGACGGACGGACATGCATGCATTTGTTTGCATCTATGCATGTTGCATATGGCTTGCCGAATGGGATTTCGTTAGTTGCTATAAATTAGTCCTTTTATTCGCACATGGAGATCCGCTGCTGACAATTGCTTCAATTTCCAGCATAGCATTGAACTTGTTACATTCGATGCATAACATATATTTATATGTATAATAGACATGTGCTGAAGGGCATAAATTTTTTGTGACATAGTATCAAAATAATATATAGTATATAGTATCAAAAATGTTTATGTACTAATTAATTAAGTATGGCATAATAATTTAATAATTTTTTGACGAAAACATGAATTAATATTTAATAATAAAACACCAAAATTAATACTAGTAGCAGTTAATTGATTATTTAAAAAGAAAAACAAAAAAATCTACAAGTAAACGCAAATTAATATTTAATTTAATTTAAAAACACATTTTTATAACATACATTACATATGTTTACATAAGTTTTGTAAATGGTAAACGAAACAGATGCAAAGTGAATTGTGATCAAAAACTAAAGGATATCAGTTGAAATTCAATTGGGCGTAGGATGTGGTGTTCGTACTAATGGCATAGCTTAAATTGGTTGGCTTTGATAGGCACACGTTATTATTGTAAAATTACTAAATGATAATAAATTGTTGTGTACATGAACTTGTAAATAAGATTTGTTAAAATAGTTTTTGCAACATATGTATTAATTTATTTATTATAAACACACAATATACACACACATAACACACAATAATAACGTTTGGGCCCGCAAAGGAAGCCCAACTTAATTGCAGATTTTTTTTTGTAATTGTGTACGTAATTACTTAGGTGTGAAATTAACAAATAATAAATATGAAAATGTAAACTAGATTAAATTATTATAAATTGTTTGTAATGTATTTCAAACTTGTTATTACCGCAAAAACCCAAAAACCAAAAAACAAAAAAAACAAAAAACACCAAAACCAAAAACCTAAAAGCAAACATTGCATAAATGCATATGTTACATTGAATATACAAAAAAAAAAAAATTATTAAACCAAACAAACACTCAAACAGTCACAAATACAGAAACAAAAACAAAAAACCAAAACTAAATTATTACAAATAAAATAAACTTACTGAATGTCCATTGAATTGCTGCAAAATTGTTTTAAGTGTGTACAGTTTATTTAAAAGACAACCGGGGGCGCAGAGCGGAAACGGAAATGCGTGCATGAGTGAAGCACTAATTAAACATGATTTGCGAGCTGCACATGTAACAAAATATTTGCATAAATAATGTTGCATAAAAACCATTGCAGCGAGTGTGCATTGCTGCAGCTTAGCGTGCCATGCAGCAAATACTCATACAGCAGCAGCTCGAAAATATCTACGCAACACTGTGCTCTAGACATATTTTAGCTAAGCACACACCTACGGATCAGTATGTCCTTATTTAAGACATTTGCTTATAGATGCAGTTACATCAAAGGTATTTATGCAATAACACAGCAAAATAATAATTAAATATAAACAAACAGATTATTTAAAGCACAAAGGAAAATTTCTACTCATGCACATGCATATATTTATTTGTTCATACATATATGAGATATGTTCAAAAAGTAGAGTGTAATCTTTAACTTTTTGACAGCTGTCAGCAGACTAAATAGTCGACCGCAAAATGAAGTATCAAAGAAATTAACTCATATAACTTTTGTAGTTTAGAAAGTTCTTAGAAATACATTTGAAGCTTGTGAGATTTTAGAATAGTTTACTCGTATCATCTTTGCCGGACCCAAGGACAACTTGTGTAAAAGCAGATAATATATAAAATAATACTATGAAAAAGCTGCTGTCATGGTTCTTTTTGCTACTACGTTGCGAAGATGATTGATACTATGCGAGAAGCCTTTCGTGTGTCCAGGTATCCGTGTGACATACATACACAGATACTTATAAATAATAAGATCCAATCAGATTCAGCCAATGCCTAAAGCAAAAGCTTCACAGTAAGACAACACAAAGGGAATAACTGAGCATTGTGGGCCGTGCGTGCAAATTAAGCAAGTCGGCACTTTATCTCAGGCATAATGCCGTCGTGCAAGACGCAGCTGAAGGCGCCAACACCCTCAGCAAAGACACACTGATATGTTAAGTGTATGTACGAGTATTTGTGAAATTCAAAAGCTGTAAGTATGCTGTGAATATTGCGATTTATTTGTTCAATTGTCGCATATTTTTCTCGGAACCGAAGCGTGTTTTCTCGGGATAACCTGCCAGCGCTGTATAGGTGTGCGAGTTTGAAGAGTGGCCAAATGTTAGCCTTGAGTGTTCTGGTATTGTAATATGAGATTATGGCTGCTGCATCACCCTTTGCCACCTTTCACCTTTGTCTTACAGTATACATTTTTATTTTATTTCCATTTTGCCATTTTTAAAGAACAAATTATCGAGTGTATACTGTACTTAAACAGAATAGTTTATTTATTTTCTTTTTTTCTCTGTTTATTTATTGCATTATTTTTCATTAGTTATGCAAATGCATTTGTTTGCAAATTATCAGTGCACTACATTTAAATAAATCAACTGCATTTCAAATAAAATTACGTATACGTATTTCGAAGCACGACTGCATATGCGTACACGATTGCGGAATACCAATTGCATTTCACAAAATTGCGGTTTTTGTTGTAAATTACTCAGCACCTCAACCAAAAATCTATGCAAGTCTATGTTCTAAGCTTTTGCGTTTTGTTAGTTTTTTTTTTTTTTGTTTTTGTTTGAACGCATTAAAATTAAATATTGAAATACCATTGACAGGATTTGCATATGGTTCATTGTGGATGCAATAGCATTAGTTTTTTGTTTTTGTTGTTTGGGTGTCAGTGCCAAGTGCTAAATAATAAGCTACTTAAAATGGCTTTGCATTACAATGTGCGTACTTTGACGCGGAACAAACAAATGTTGTACATGGTTAATTGTTTGACTGTAATTGGAATTATGCAATTTTTTTTTTTTCAATTAAAGATACAAGTAGACCAAATGCAGAGCATGAGAAGCCACAGATTACTGCAGCAACTATTTGCAGCTGCTTTTCAAAATGTATTTCGTGAGCAGAAAAGACCAAAGCGGTTCCTATATCCTATACCTATCATTAACAAACGGCGAATACATATATTATAAACAATATATAAAAAAATAAATTCATCATAATAAAAACACCGATCGCTTGTATTTGTTTTGAGTAATAAAATTAACAGTATCATAATTATGTAAATTGCTTAAAGAAACCCAATCTGTATAAGTTGCCATAAATCCAGAACTTAATCGACTCTAAGATAAAAAGTTATCACGGCAGTCAAACGAAACACCCTTTACGGAAAATGTAATGTTACTTTAATCTTCATCTATGAAAATATTTCATAATGACAGACTTCAATTTGTTGTTTTTTTCGAAAACTGTATGAGTTATGTAAGTCCCTTTTACGAAGTATTTTTATAAAAACGTTACTTTTATTTCAAATTTTGTATTGTCCTTTTTTTTTATTGGGAATTTTGAAGCCTGCTAAAGCCATTGGCTTTGATGAATTTGTACAAGAAACACACCGGCTTTTTCTTTATTTCATAAATTGGCATTTAACTGCATTTAATAAAGCGAATCTCGGGAATTTGTTTTTGTATTCCCATGTGTTGCCATTTTGAATTCATGTGTCTGAGATTTCTGTAACTTAGCGAGCACATTGGCGAATGCGTGACCTTACTTATTGTGTGAGCAGGTTAACATTTCATGGCACTGATACCAAAACTCATGTGTGAAAGGGACAACAGTCACTAATTGGCACAGCTGTTAGTGTTGTTAAATTAATATAACGTTATAATAAAACGTGATTTACGTTTTATTTACAATCAACGTGAAACGCCGGTCAATGCGATGTCTTTAAGAAAGTTTATAGGTAAGCTGCCAGAATCAGCGTAAAATGTTCATCCAGTGTACAATGAAAACCTTTTTCCAGATATTGGTGCTAATCTGACGGATCCTATGTTCCGTGGGCTTTACGGCGGCACGCAAAAGCATCAGGATGATTTGAAATTAGTGCTTGAGCGCGCATGGCAGCAGGGACTGCAAAAGATGATCATCACCGTGGGCACACTTAAAGAAGCTGACGAAGCATTGCAACTGGCCAAGCAAGATGGTAGCGTAAACTTGTATATACCAGTATTACACTAAATTAAAGTAATATTCTATAGATCGCCTCTACATAACAATGGGTTGTCATCCAACGCGCTGTGGTGATTTTCTTCCTGATCCAGAGGCTTACTATGCGGGCTTGCGAGCAAAGATCGCCGCGCACGCTGACAAAGTAGTTGCCATTGGCGAATGTGGTCTGGACTATGATCGGTTGCATTTCTGCAACAAAGAGACTCAGAAGATCTATTTCGAAAAGCAACTGCAACTTGCGGCAGAGTTTTGCCTGCCACTTTTCTTACATTGCCGCAATGCGCATAGTGACTTCATGGAAATACTTAACCGCAATCGAGACAAAGTGGTCGCGAGTGGCGTCGTGCACAGCTTTGATGGCTCAGCCCAAGAAGCAGAAAGTGTGTTGTCATTTGGACTTTACATTGGCCTCAACGGCTGCTCACTGAAGACTGCCGACAACTTGGCTGTGATTAAAGAATTACCTAACGATCGCCTTATGCTTGAGACTGACTGTCCGTGGTGCAGTGTACGTCCATCGCATGCCGGCCACAAACACATAGCAACAAAATTTCCAACAGTCAAGAAAAAAGAAAAGTGGACAGCCGATAATTTGATTGATGGACGTTGCGAGCCTTGTCAAATCAGGTATGTGACTAATTGCATTCCTCTCACCCTATTGTTAAGTTTGAAGTAAATTTTTATTTTTTTTATTCTAGTCAAGTCCTCGAAATCATTGCCGCAGTAAAGCAACAGCCCGCAGACGAACTAGCGCAGTTATACTTTGATAATACGTTGACATTATTTTTCAACAAAAAGTTGCAATTAAAGTGATAATAAATATTTATATAAATATATTTTTTACGTCTTAGTTATGCTTCAATTCCTAAGTACTACTAGTATATAGTATGATATATTTAGGGCTAATTAAATTTTCTTAATATCTGGGATGACTTGCCAGGTGCGGGAAGATATCGCCAACCATACCAACCAACCCCGGAAAATACTCACCTGAAGCCATTTGCGACGTTTCTGGCCAACACCAAAATATAGGTGTAACTTATTAAATCGCCACTATCCGCACGTAGGGACAATAAATTATATGTATTTAAGCGCTAATGCGAGCAGTCACATAAAAATGAAAGAGAAAGAATGAATCAATTGCTCTCTCGGATATCAACTTCGTTCTTTCTTTCCGACGGCAACTAAAACTACAATTTTATAATGTTAAATTTTGCACCCTGATACACTTTTCAAATTTATTAAAAATTATAATACAGACTATACTAAAGCACAGATTAAAGATATATCTATTCTGCTAGAGACAGAGTATCCTAGATGCAGTGTACATCCAACGCATGTCGACCACAAGCATTTTACTAAAAAGGGAACATACACTACCGAGCCTTGCCAAATTAAGTTTGTACAAATTTTTTTCTCCCATAAATTTCAAGTAAATTAGGTGTTTTTAATCTTTACAGCCAAGTGCTCGGTTTGGGTCCAATAAGCAAAGCATATGTTGTATAGAAAATATCAGCAAATATCAGGAACTGCCACTTTTAGTAGTTCTCAAGTGGTTCTTTGGTCTTCAACCACTTTAATTCTCTATTCATCTGAAGCATAGAAACCAATCCGGAAAAAATACTTAATTTTTTGAATACGTTTTAGAAAAGAAGACTATACTTCAACATTTACATGTAAAGATATAATAGATCTAGAAAATATAAATTGTTTAAAGATCACAATTTGAAAGATGGAATGTATGTTTATGATCTCATATGAAATTAATTAATTAAGTTTGTCTGTTATGTTTGATACATTTTCCACGTGTAAATAATTAGTTTATTATATTTTTTTTAACCCCATACCTAATTGCATGAGGGTCGAAATCCAACCAAAAATACCAACCATGTTTTGTAACCAAGAAACTTTGCCGTACACGAATAGCCCGCATGCATCAATTTTAAAGTCGCACACAGCAATCTGCAGTATAAAAGTGTCACACTGTGAAAAAATAAATACAGATTAGCAAAATATCTCTTCATATTATTTAAACAAATTTAATTAGCACTTACCATTTTCTGTACATCCTTATCGCCAAAACTGAAACTTCCTAAGATATCTCGTATCGTTTGATAGTTCTGTTTTACCACATCAAAGTTCATATCAATCACGAGTTGGGTAACGATCACCAAAAAAGAACCGGTGGACACAACTAAAATTTCTGTAATCGAAGTTTCATTGGTACTGTATAAGTTGTACAAAAAGAAACCAAAAGATGATGTCCTCATTAAACGTGCAAATCGATCAAGAATCCCATGAATATTGTAAATGGAATCTGCACTTTTTAACAGCTTAAACAATTGGTAATGCAAGCGTCTCATCCGATCTAACTCAAGATATAGTTTTCTTGGCGGGATTGTACTGAGTTCGTTGTCCTTGTTAAGCTTTTCAGCATATTCATTTATATTGTGATAATGATTTGAGATTCGCACGATAATGCTAAAATAAATGAACATCGACATGAACTCCATATTAAGTAAATTTGCTAAAGCGAATGAAAGCGCCAAATCGATGTACCAATTATTAAAACCGAGCTTTGGACATGCGTAACCAAATACTATGTACGTATTTAAAACGAAGAGCATAACTGCTGTTAAATTAACTTTGTAAATGAAATTACTGCGTTGCTTGCTCCTGGGTAATGTATTTAGATGACAAAGCTGTTTTTCTTCCAATCGTTGTAACCCATTTGTGATTTCAATTAGTGATTGATCACGGTACCATCGACTTAACAAGACGTATAATATTATTAATCTATTTGCCATAAAACGAATAAAGAGCATTAAAAACACGATTATATCCTTTTTGGAGCTAATCAAAACAGAAGGCAGGTAGCTGGACAGCATCATTTCTACAAATCCAACGAAGTCCATAAATACTGCATAAGTTCTGGTGAATCGTGTGCTCCGAAAGCGTAAAGGCCCAAATTCGATGTAATGAGATGATGCACCAACAAAAATTATGTAGTAAGCGACAAGTGTGTCCCAAATCGCGAATAAGCTCCTGCCGTACCTCATCTTGCACTGACTGCAACGTTTTCTCAACACGTCGCAGCAACGAAAAGCTTATGAAATATTCAATTGCAGACAGATAACACTTTAATTAGCAAATTGAAAAAGAAGTGCCTCCCCGAAAATGAAAATAAATATACATAGTCGAACGCATACTGTGTGTATCGACTATCGACATTCGGCCACCCTGTTCTAGTCATCGATCCCCGGAGACCACATTTCGTGATTACTTGCAGAGTTCCTTCAAAGTTTATATTATGATATTTATATTTGTAACTGTCTTTCATTGTCAAAATTTTAAACCTCAGAAAGAATCTCGAGCATATCTATAATTAGGCTCCACTGCGTTTTTCATTTGAATATTGAAAGCAAACAAACAATGATTTCTTCGACGAAGCGTATTCCGTCAAGTTTTTGGCTTTGTGGTCTCTTGTCATAAACTTGAATCATTTTTCCGGCTCTTCTGATGGCAATTTAGAAACCACCACTATTGCAGATCGATTAACACGTTTTAGCGATATTAACATACAGACCGAAAATTTATCTGATAAATATAGAATGCTTTAAATGAACAAATTAGAAGATGGAATACATAAATACATAATTCCACATAAAAAAGATTTATTTTGTTTATCTGTTATGTTGAATATATAGTTCACATTATCTTTAGTGCACATGTGAATAATTAATTTAATATTTATTCCTGAACGCCATTCCCAACTGTATGAGGGTCAAAAACCAACCAAACAAATCAACCATGTTTTGTAACCAAGTGGCTTTGCCGTACATGAGAAATCCGCATGCATCGATTTTAAAGTCGCACACAGCAATTTGCAGTATAAAAGTGTCACACTGTGAAAAAATAAGTACAGATAAGCCAAATATCTCTTCATATTAATTAAATAAATTTAATTTGCACTTACCATTTTCTGTATATCCTTATCGCCGAAACTAAAATTTCCTAAGATATCTCGTGTCGTTTGATAGTTCAGTTTTAGCATATCAAAGTTCATATCAATCAGGAATTGGGTTACGATCACCAAAAAAGAACTGGTGCACACAACTAAAATTTCTGTAATCGAAGTTTCATTGGTACTGAAATATTTGTACAAAAAGAAACCAAGAGTTGATGTCCTCAGTAAGCGTATAAATCGATCAAGTACCCCATGAATATTATAAGTGGAATCTGCACTTTTTAACAGCTTAAACAATCGGTAATGCAAGCGTCTCATCCGATCTAACTCAAGATATAGTTTTCTTGGCGGGATTGTACTGAGTTCGTTGTCCTTGTTAAGCTTTTCAGCATATTCATTTATATTGTGATAATGATTTGAGATTCGCACGATAATGCTAAAATAAATGAACATCGACATGTACTCCATATTAAGTAAATTTGCGAAAACCATATCTAAAGTTTTTCGGATATACCAATTATTAGAATCAACATTTATAGTTTGATTGCAAAATAAAAAGTATGTATTCAAAGAAAACAGCAAAACAGCTATTAAATTAACTTTGTAGATGAAATTACTGCGTTGCTTGCTCCTGGGTAATGTATTTAGATGACAAAGCTGTTTGTCTTCCAATCGTTGTAACCCATTTGTGATTTCAATTAGTGATTGATCACGGTACCATCGACTTAACACGACGTATAATATTATTAATCTATTTGCGGTAAAACGTATCAAGAACAATAAAAACAAGATCACATCATTTTTGGAGTCAACTAAAATTGAAGGCACGTAGCAGCACAGAAGCAATTCTAGAAATTCAACGAAGTCCATAAATACTGCATAAGCTCTGGTGAATCGTGTGCTCCGAAAGCGTATAAGCCCAAATTCGATGTAATGAGATGATGCACCAACAAAAATTATGTAGTACGCGACGAGTGTGTTCCAAATCGCGAATAAGCTCCTGTCGTACCTCATCTTGCACTGACTGCAAAATATTTTCTGCACGTTGCATTAATGAAAAGTTTTTCAAAAATTTAATGGCTGCCAGAGATAAAACTTTAATTAACAAATTGAAAAAGGAGTCCCTTCCCAAATAAAAAATCAATAGTTAAACTCATCGCTGCCTTTCAAATGCCATTCTAGAAGCGATTATGACAATTTATTACTATATACTAAAAAAATAAATTAATTCAGACACGAATTTTTAAAAATAACTTTGTTTCGGTTAGCTTTTTTTGTTTGAAATAATTCGTGTATTACTTTCTAGGGAAACCAGTTTCTGCGTTCTCTGCAAGCTCTTCACTTAGCCAAATCATTGTCAAGGCTAGATAAGACACTTAAGATATGGGCTGGAGTTCGTAAGGATTTAGAGTTTAGGATTACTTTGAACCGTAAAGAATTTCAAAAGGATTGCTAGGGGAGAGGATAGCCATTATTCCCCCGGAGCCTTTGGGACTCTTGAATACTTTTTAGAAAAGATGACTATACATTCAACATTTACAAATCAAGGTACAAGGCTCTGGAAAAAATGGAATGTGCACAAGTTGAAAGATGAAATATGTATGAATATGATCCCATACGAAATTGATTTATTTAGTTTACCTGTTATGCCGGATATATATAAGCCAAATTATTTTTAGTCCACGTATGAATATTTAATTTAACATTTATTTCTGAACGCCATTCCCAACTGGATGAGGGTCAAAAACCAACCAAACAAATTAACCATGTTTTGTAACCAAGTGGCTTTGTCGTACACGAGAAATCCGCATGCATCGATTTTAAAGTCGCACACAGCAATCTGCAGTATAAAAGTGTCACACTGTGAAAAAAGAAGTACAGATAAGCCAAATATCTATTCATATTATTTAAACCAATTTAATTAGCACGTACCATTTTCTGTACATCCTTATCGCCAAAACTGAAACTTCCTAAGATATCTCGTGTCGTTTGATAGTTCTGTTTTACCACATCAAAGTTCATATCAATCAGGAATTGGGTTACGATCACCAAAAAAGAACTGGTGCACACAACTAAAATTTCTGTTATCGAAATTTCATTTTTACTGTAAAAGTTGTACAATAAGAAACCAAGAAATGATGTCCTCATTAAACGTGCAAATCGATCAAGAATCCCATGAATATTGTAAATGGAATCTGCACTTTTTAACAGCTTAAACAATTGGTAATGCAAGCGTCTGATCCGATCTAACTCAAGATATAGTTTTCTTGGCGGGATTGTACTGAGTTCGTTTTCCTGGTTAAGCTTTTCAGCATATTCATTTATATTGTGATAATGATTTGAGATTCGCAGGATAATGCTAAAATAAATGAACATCGACATGAACTCCATATTATATAAATTGGCGGAAGCTAAATCTGCAGCTTTATTGATGTACCAATTATTGAAACCCGTTTCTATAGATAGGTAGCCAAGTACTATATACGAATATAAAGCGAGCAGCGTAACTGCTATTAAATGAAATTTGTAGATGAAATTATTGCGTTGCTTGCTCCTGGGTAATGTATTTAGATGACAAAGCTTGTCATCTTCCAATCGTTGTAACCCATACAAAATTTTACTTAATGATTGATCACGATACCGACGAGTTAACAAGACGTATAATATTATGAATCTAGTAACCAAGAAACGAACTAACACATATAAAAAGATGACTACATCATTTTTGAAGTCAACTAAAATGATAGGCTTGTAGCAGATTAGAAGCAGTTCTAGAAATCCAACGAAGTCCATAAATACTGCATAAGCTCTGGTGAATCGTGAGCTCCAAGAGCCTATTAGCCCAATGTAATGAGATGAGACACCACTTAAAATTACGTAGTACGCGACGAGTGTGTCCCAAATCTCGAATAAGCTCCTGTCGTACCTCATCTTGCACTGACTGCAAAATATTTTCTGCACGTTGCATTAATGAAAAGTTTTTCAAAAATTTAATGGCTGCCAGAGATAAAACTTTAATTAACAAATTGAAAAAGGAGTCCCTTCCCGAATAAAAAATCAATAGTTATACTCATCGCTGCCTTTGAAAACCTATTCTAGAAAATATTATAATGACAATTTATCGATATTAAAATAATAAATTAATTCAAGCAACAATTTGCATTTAAAAAAAAACAAACAATTTATTATAAAATGCTCTTCAATGTAATGCATCTCAGTGTGCTTCGCTGGAGTGCTTATCTTCGAAGTGTGTAAGGGTATAGTCTCAGGATTGTTTAACAACTCATCTTTTGCGCCTCAGAATATGAAATAATACACGAATTTTCACATTTTATGCGTTTACATTTATTATTATCAGTTGTATATCTATTTACGCAAATCAAACAGAAAATTACACATGAAATTGCAATAAACACACAATTATTATTGATTTTTTGTTTGAATTTTTTTTTGTTTTGGTTTTTGTTTGCTTTTTAATTCAAGTCAACATTGAGATTTGTAAATAGTTAGCTTTAAGAATACTTTGTTTTTCCGTAATATATTAAAAGTTACATAAATGTTGTATATGCATTGCAAAAGTTATAAGGGACGCTTTTAGTGTAAAAATTTGTATTTATATTATTAATTTTGTTTTATAAGAAATTTTAAATATGGTTTATAGTTCAAAACACTTTATACTTAGCTAAATTGCTGTAAGATTTTTTTGCTTTTTGTTAACTATAGTTAAGTTATAGTTTAGTTATTGCCCTTTTGCTGCTACATTGAAGCCATTTAAATATTTACCTGTTGTCCTTAACAGTTATGTATATGAATAATTGAACGTATGTGTTTTTATTGTTTTTATGAAGCCTTACAAAGCGTTAGCTAAAAAAAAAAAACATTTGTATATTTACAAAATATGTTGTAGAAACTTACTTTGAGTTAACTAGGTCTGGTTAGTACCAATATATGTAGTTGGATATACGTATATTTATATATATATATATATACGTTTAGAGTCTTTAGGCTTAAACAAAAGGAGTGAATTTTTTCCAATTTTTTTTTTTTAAGTTGTTGCGAGAAAAAAACTTTTTAAAATATTTTTACCAGCTTTAAAACAGATAATTGTTATAGTATATATGATTTTAGTTTTTTAAAATGTTTTAATTTTTTATTGAATTGTTCAGTCCAATAGAAATGTATATAGTTTACTGTTGATATGAATTATTTTACTAGAACTTATGATTTTGCTGTTAAAATTTTATTTTTTTTTTGTTTTTTTTTTTTTTTCTTATTATTTTATTATGCTAACTTGTTATTTATTTAAATTTGAAAATGCATTAAAAGTCAAGTGTTTCTCTAACGGGTGGCCACAGCAATTGACTTGTATTTATTTATGCAATTGAGTTGCATACTAATTTCAAAGAAAAATGTTTATAAAAAAAAAGTTATAAATAATTAAAATATATAAAAAAAAAAACATAAATAACATAATATTCATTTTTATTTAGCGTATATTTGTTGGCTTAAATAATAGATATTTACACAAAAGTATGTATATAAATAATAAAAAAAAAAAAGTATATAGCAGAAAAGTTAACAGTTTATAGTAATTACATGAGTAAATTCGAGTTTTAATTAAACGTAATAATTTAATAAATAAGTTTTATTAATTTAATGTTTTTATTCGAAAAACAAATGTCTTCAAAGTTTGTTTGCTTCTTCAGATTTTCCTTTTCATTCTATTCAAGTTTAGTTATTCTGGTTTTACTTGTAGCCTTTTTTTGTTACTTATGAAACTGCTTTTGAACGTATAATTTAGTAAATTATAAACTAACAAAATTTTCTTGTAAATTATACACTTAACTTTTGGCTTATACATTAAAAATTCGCATTTAAGCAAAAAACACTCATTTACTTTATATTCAAATGTTTTTATGTATTCCTTTCTTTTTCTGTTTTTTTTTTTTTCTTGTTTCTTTTCTAATAGCGTAAACTTCTCGAGTTTTGCTGTTATTTTAATTTATGCGTTTTTAACAAAACGTTTTTAGTAGATTTTTGGAGCGCTGCGATCGTTTATCTTCTGATTCCGTTTGAGTGTAGCGCCGCGTTTAATTTGATCCATCAAGGACTCATGACAAAGACGCGGATCCGGCTGCAAAAATAAGCAACAATACGCATTAGTGTCACTGTGGCAAAAACTACAATACAATTGTTATATAGAAAAAAATAAAAAAATAAAATGCAAGTTATATATATTAGAGGGCTTATTTGAACCGTTAAGCTGTTAAGTATTTTATTTTATTTATAATCATTGTAATAAAAAAGAAGTTTGCCAATGTTAGCCATATGCATGAGTATATTTAGTGCGCGGAGTGACAAAATAAAAAAAAAAAAAAACAGAAAGCCAATAAATTTAACAGAAATCCCAACAAAACGAATGATGTTGTTAATTATTTTGTTTATTAGATGAAGCGCACGCAAACCAAACAAATACCTTAGCATGGCTCATCGCAGTTTGCCGCTGTGGGGAAAGGAGGCGTGCGATATTGTGCACTAGGACGCGCGAGTTTTTGTGGACTTTGATACACCTAAGTAATACACACGCAACAAATAATGCACAATACAAATCAGACATTATCATTGTGTAACACCATACGTACAGAAAGTATAAAAATAAGGATATTATATTATAGAAATATACACGTAAATAAAAAAAATTGGAAAAAGAAAAAAGAAACAATTTATTTTATTCTTACCAAAGCTTTGCTGTTTATTAGATTTCGCACTGCAAATGCACGTCCAGACATGCCCTGCTTGGCCAATTTTGCATTGAGATTTTCAAGGAATTCGGCTTTTGTCTTGGCACGTATGCTGCCAGTTTTATCGATATTTGTGCTGGTGCCATAGTCTGTGTGTAGGTGTGTATGAAAATTGCATAGAAAAAAAATAAGAAAACAGAAAAGAAAAGCATTTAAGCTTATTAGCATGTGTTACAATATAAATAAATAATAAGTAAATAAAGCAGCTTAAATCAAAAACAAGAATAAAAAAATATAACAACGTGGCATATGCATAAGCATTGCAAAAATAAGTAATTAAATAAATATATTTATTATTGATTGCAATATTACAAAATAACAAAAATCTGCGGTCATTATTAATTTCAGTTAAATAAATTAAAGAAAACAAATTCAGACGTATACGTACACAGGTTTCAATGTACCAAAGGATATGCAATGACAAAGTTTATTATATTCACAGAGCAACGGCTTTCCGTATGAATATGATTGAATTGACGGCATGTCTTCAAGAGCAAATATGAAAATCAACTAACGAAATAGCAGACAGCTCAGAATTAAACATTAATAATCTAAATTAGCACAGAATGTTATAATTTTTCTGCTTTTATTTGGGTTAAAAAACTGTTGGTATTATAACCCAAATCATGCTGGCCAGTGCATGGCTTTGTTGGTAGAATATTTTAAGTTGAGGAGCACAATAAGTGTGCCTTGTAAGAGAGCACGCGCAAGAGCGAGAGCGAGAGATAGAGAGACGGAGAGAGCTGCATAATTAAGATTTACAAGCGTACTTGCATATTCTTTGATACAAATTAAAAATTTACTTACGATTACTTTTTTATGCATATTTAATATGACTTAAAAAAAAAATACTTAATTAACAGTCAGAGTGCGTTTATAATGAGATGACGTTAACGTGCTTTTTTTATGAGGTAAATGTTGAGAAAAGCGTAGTCTATAGTTTACAAAAGAAATGCTTGAAAGGAAAAAGGAGCATTTGTCACATTTTATATTCTCCTACTCTGCAGCATTTCGCGTTTAACATTTGCGCGTTGAAAGCTTAAAATTATTATTTAAAAAAAAATAACAAAAAAAAAAAAAAAACAAATTACGAAAAAAAACTAACAATATCGAAGAATTTAAGAAAATTTAACAAAAATTGTACAAAATATTTATTGTCAAATATTTCGCACTTAACAAAAAAGCAACATGCAATTGCAATGGCATTGATAAAAAATAAAATAATGCTTGGCAACAATTGCACATAACAGAATATATATATGTAAAAAAAAAAGAAAAAACTTGACGAAACAATTTCAAAAATCTTGAACAAGTTGCAAAAATTAACAAAAACAAAATGAATAAAAAACGAAAATAAAAAACACTTTTCTTGCAATATGCGAAATCAGTTAAACCAAAGTCAAATCAAATGCAACGCGCGCTCACTTGAATGATGGCTAACGGCAATGGCATTCGAATTGTTGTTGCCCGAGGCATAGTAGTGGCCGCCATTGCTGCCATCGCGATAATTTTGCTGTTGCTGCTGCTGTTGCTGCAGCTGCTGTTGCTGCTGCTGCTGTTGATAATGATGGCCACCGCGTGCAGTTGTGCCATAGATGCTAGCCAACGACGATGGCGATGAGCACGTGGGCGATCCCACGGGCGTCGTATGCACCGATGCTGGCGCATGGTACTTAATGGCGGTGGTCTGTATAAAGGGATTCGTGGCCACGAAGATCTTCTGTTGCACGCTTGAATGGCGCGACGGTATGGGCGGTTGCCGCTGTTGTTGCAATTGCTCTTGACTTTGTTGCTGTTGCTGTTGCTGCTGTTGCTGCTGCTGCTGTGCATTAACAATGCTTCTTGATTGTCTCGTTTGCTGATGTGGCAATGGCATTGGCGGACGCTGCAAGGGCATATGTTGTTGCTGCTGTTGTTGTTGCTGCTGCTGCTGCTGTTGCAGCTGTTGATTTACTGTTGCGCCTGTGCCTGTACCTATTGGCTGTTGATATTGTTGCTGTTCGTATCTCTGTTGTTGTTGTTGCTGCTGTTGCTGCTGTAAGCGATGTTGTTGTTGCATTAAACTTTTTGGCATTGTGACTGTTGCCGTTGCAGCAGCATATGCGGCTAAGTTTGTTGCGCCACTGGCATTGCTGCTACTGTTGCTGTTGCTGTTGCTGTTATTGCTGGCATGAGCATTACGCATTGAAAGACTTTTTGGCATTGTGGCTGAAGCGCCAGCAGCATAAATGGGCGGTGGCGGCGGATCTTCAAGCGGGGGTGGGCATGTATAATGTTGCAGTTGATGTGTTTGCCGTGCGGCCGATTGCTGCGCAGCTGCTGCTGAATTTTTAGAATACGAATTTGTTGTATAGTTGCCGAAATCTTTAGTGTTGCTTATATGTTTTGGCAAGGTGGCAGTTTGTAAATGTTGCTGTATTTGCTGTTGCTGTAGCTGCTGTGACTGCTGCTGCTGCTGTTGTTGTTGTTGTTGCTGCTGCTGCTGCTGCTGCTGCTGGCTATGTGCTATAGCAGCGGCAGCATGATAGTTAGAAGTAGTATGGGAATTGTTGATAGTGGAAGAGTTTAGGGTGTTGGTGTTTGCTAATGCTGCTGCTGCTGCGGCTGCTGCTGCTGCAGATGCTGCAGTTGCCGATGTTGTAGTTGTTGATGAAAAGGAAGTGACTTTAGAGAGTAGCGAAGATGTCGATGATGATAGTGGAAAATGTGGTGAAGCATTGTAGTTGTTAGTAGCACTAGCAATACTAGCATGGGCATGAGCATGAGCATGAGCATGAGCATGAATGATTGTTGCAGATGATGATGTGGATGTTGTTGTTGTTGATGACATTGCTATATTCGAAGTTGATGACGATGTGGCCAATGATGTGCTAAAACTACCATAAATTTTATGCTGTTGTTTTAATTCAGATTTACCGTCATAATGTTGCTGCTGTTGCGACGTCGGCGGCATTTGCTGCTGCTGCTGATGCTGTTGTTGTTGTTGCTGTTGTTGTGGTTGACCATAATTACGCATATAGACGCCCTCATGGTTCATTGCATTGCCATAGATGCCATCAACAACATTTTGTTGCTGTTGTTGCTGCTGATGTTGTTGTTGTTGTTGCTGCTGATGCTGCTGCTGCTTGGTACTGAGTCGTGCATTAAGCTGTGCAATTAAATTTGGATTCGTTTTTGGCTGTGTCGGTGGCAATTGATGATGTGCATGTCCATTCGGACTGGGACTTGCTGTACGGAAGCTCGACATATTATTGCCAATTTTTGGTTGCGCATAAATGCCAGGCGATGAGGTGCGGAAAGACTGTAGTGACAACATGTTGAATAAAGCAAAAGAAAAGAAACACATTTGCATCATCATCAGTAAATGCAATAATACACACAAAAATAAAAACTACACAAAATTAAAATGAAAAAAATATAAACAAAAAAATAAAAATAAAAAAATCAATGTTAAATGCTAATGCTAATATGGTATATAAGTAAGTAAGTAAGTAGGTGAGAAGTGCTTATGGTTATGCTATGCTAAGTTAGAAGGCGACTTCTTATGTTAAGTTATAGGCATGTTGTTGTTAAGGCAGTATTAGGCTGGCAACGCAGTTAGATACAATATACAGGCAGCTACGAATTAGCTTGACGCCTGTTTGGCCTGTTCGGCGTATTTTGGCGTCAGTTAGTTGTGAGTAGTTAGTAGTGAAACACTGACGCAGTTGGCATACAGGCGGCCAGGCGGCCATTGACTTACAGCTGGATTACTCTCATATATGATATTTTCTGCCGTTGTTGCTTTTACAATGTGTTGGCTTTGATGGTTGTGCTGTTGTGGCGCATGATTTGCATGTTGCTGATAATGTTGATGATTGTTTAATTGCTGTTGCTGTCGTTGCTGCTGCTGTTGCATTTGCTGTTGTTGTTGCTGCTGCTGCTGCTGGGATTGCTGATT
>JBAMBQ010003694.1:0-17060 GCA_037044495.1 Stegana nigrithorax
AAGGTTTTAAAAATGACGGTGATAAGCTAAACGACTCAAAGGATAATGCTAGAAAAAGCAAAGTGCAAAGTAAAGTTAAAAATAATTCCTATCCATGCCAATGTGAGTATTGCAAAGGTGATGACTTAAGCGATGAGTATGACAAATCTGAGAGACGTTCGGTTCAGTTCCTAAGTATCAATAAAAAAATCGATAAAACCGAACGATCCGAAGATGAAAGCGACAAATTATATGCTGGTGAACGTAGCTCCAGAGAAAGTGAAGTGAATATGAATTTACAAGTAAGTAATGTCTGTCCGTGCAAATGTGAGCATTGCAGAAGCGCAGAAGTTCGCAGTAAACATGGCAAGGCAAAACGACGTACGAAGCGGAAAAAGAAAAGAAGGAAACTGACCGGCGCCAGAGTACAATTTATGGGTGAAAACAATGCAGAAAGTATATTTAATTGGCGGTTTTTAAAAAGCAAGATAATGCCTGCAGCAGCATTTAAATATGGTGTCCGAGAAAGTAGAGAGAAGAAGACACATACGCAGCAAACCGCTTACGCATGTGAGCCTTATAGAAGCTACGATGCTGATAATGAGAGTAGAGAACAAAGAAAAAATAAAGAGGAAGATACCGAAGCACAAACGTTGCACAGAAACAAAGCAAGGGGCAAGAGAAATTGGCTTTTCTTAGCAAGAAAGACAAGGTCGATAGAGAAATTCGATAATAGCCGCAGTAATGCATACGACGGCGTGCGTGGTCACAGCGAAAGCGCAGTTAAGCAGCCGCATAACGAAGCAGACACTTCAACGAATGCTAGCAGCGAGGATACTGAAGACTGTGAAGACTGTGCCTGCAGTCGTCAACTCTCTACGAAATGTCGACAGCACATAGCCAAAGAGGAACACAGAACGCACACGCAGGGCGCACAGGACGACTGGCTGGGGCGCAAACCGGCAGCGAAGTACAGCGAGTACACAAGAGCAGCTGCACAAAGCGGCTGCTGCAGCACATCAAGTTCAACGAGCTGCGTGACTGCACAAGGCGCATGCGATGGCAAGGCTTACGCAAATGACAAAGCAGCGCTTAGCGGCGATGGCTGCCAGGAATGCCGCTACTTGGGTGGACAGCAGCAGGCAGCAACAACATGCGATACATTTGCCAGCAGTGCTGCGTATATTGTGGCAATGCAGCGTCGAACAAGGAGACTGACGCGTGTGCCGGAGCCACACAGTTTCGCTGTCAGCTTGGCAAACACGCTGCCAGCGAGGACACCAGCGTCGGACGGTCGCCAGGCAAACGAGGACGCGCGCCCAGGCAGCGTCAGACGTCACGGCTCGCAGCGTGCATGCGAGGATAAGGCTGGGCACAGCTTCTGGTTCGGCAGCTGATGTCAGCGATAGTGTGCAGCTGCTGTGCTGTGCTGTGGTGTCTTGACATGCAAGCGATCTGCAGTTTAGGTTTCAAGTTGAAACGCGCTCCTGCATACTTGAAACATAAACTGCAGATGTTTGCAAATTTGAAAAAAATTGTTATTTGACTTAGCCAGCAAAAACAGGAAAAAAAGGAAAGAAAACAAAAAAAAAAAAAAAAAAGGAAAAAGCAAAAGGAAAATAACAAAAATGCCTACTAAACTTTTCAAACGATTTGACAGCAATTTCGTTTACTTGCTAAAATGACACATTCGACATAAGTAAAATTCTTTAGTTTCGGCCAGGGCAGGAACGAATAGCAAAATTTTCATTAATAAAATATAAATTTTTGGTGTGAAATCGCAATGGCAAGCTTGACGTCACCGAATCATGCCAGCAAAGGCACACAGACATTGCCAACGCCGAAGGTCATGGTCTGTCTGCCATTGGAGGTGCACAATGCCGATGGCAAGCCGGCTTATTGCTATCATGGCGGCCAGTGCAAGTGCGAGGGCTGCGCCAGCATGCGACAGCAGCAGCTCGATGATATCGATAAGGCGCTCGATAGATACATACCGGATGAGCGCTTAGAGCTGAAGCCGGCCATACGACAGGCGGCGCCAAATCCATATAAGCCCGTAGCCAAACAGCTTTCGCCGGATTTTGCGCGCTCGCTGCAGCGCCAGCACGAAGGGCTACGTGCGCGTAATCCACTGTATTATTTACCCGACATCTATTATGTGCGCAATGCCTACAAGCTGCCAGGACCGAATCATCAATCAACGCAAACCGACATACGCCTGGGCGTGTACGGCATCGAAGGTTGTCCGTGCATTGACAAATCGCATTGTTGGGACTGATTGTCAAGCGAGCTTTTGTTGTATTTGCCAAAAACAAAAACAAAAACATTAATTTAAATTTCGTTTTGTTTTCCAAATTCCATTTAGATAATAAACATTTTTTTCCAACTTTGTAACGTAAATTCTTTGTTGGTTTTACGCCCGCGACACTGACATGAAGTTTTTAAATAAAAAATTACCTTTTGCCCAGATCCCTGTGGGACGCGACAAATAGAAGCTGCTACATCTGGAAATTGAAAGCAGTGACTGTCTAAACTTTTGAAATCTTCCAACTCTCACTCCTTTTCCACATAGAGATTTTCATATCTATACATTTCATGATAGTTATGCTGAGCTTGAGTTGTCCAGTTGCCTGAGTCATATCTCTTTGTCTGGTTGCCTCATATTCTTGGTGTAACTTTCTTAGGAAAACATCAAAAACGTTACCTCACACAGGTTACTCACGACACAATAAGATAAAGACGAATGGGTTAGGGCAGCAACTGCTGACTGCTCATTAATTTAATGATTTCTTTTCTTTCATATAGAAAAAGTTTGTTTGAAGTTCCATTAAAAGAGACGCAATATTCTGTTCATAAATCCATTATAAGCTGCCTCCTTTTCAGGGTAATTTAACAGCAGACATTATTGAAGCTTGCTGCTACACAATCTGCAAGATGTAGATTGTGTATTAGACATACATATTTAAAATTTATGCACAGGCAATGAAAGGCTTTTGTTTTCGCACACTGGTGAGCAAAAAGTTAGCAGTGTGTGTATGTTTATTGCAATCAAGTTTGAGCTGTAAGTGCGTTGGTCAACAAATTCCAAGCGTTATATACATGACTGTTTTTTTATCAGTATATTTTTTGAGGTTATAATGAATTGTCATTTGAGTTCCTTGGGTACATATTGGGCACACCATTCTCATCAAGACTGTGGAAGTAGAATTTTGCAAACTGTGTAGTTTTATTGTGCTCCCCTGTATCGCTTAAGAGCAACTCTGTCTGCCCGAACAGACAGAGTAGACAGGCAAGTATGCTTGGTTTGCTGCATAAAATATACCGACGTAATTAGGTGTTTTTTTTTTTTTTTGTGTGTACTGCTATTGTTTTACCCACCGGTGTATGTATAGTATGTACGTTTGCCTGGCGGCTTTGCTCGGCGTGGCAGTAAAAAATGCAACGTAAACTGCTAATTGCGTATATTAGCGTTACAAAATGTAACTTATATGCCGTGCACAGGACAAAAGCTGATAATAATAATAAAAACCCGTTTAAAAAAATCCTTGCCACAGATAACTGCAATCTTAAGCAGTTATGGGCCATCATGAGCGGCACACATTACACACACACACGCTCACACATGCACACACAGACGATATATACGCACACCGATAATAAACATAAATTAACGGAACAAAAGCATTTCGTGCCGACAGGCAACAACAAAGCAAACGCGCAAACAAAGCGAAACGTAAAGCAAAGTAGCAAAATATTTTGCTTTGAGTTGTATGAGGGTTTCGAGGGGGCGAAGGTGGAGTTAGGGATTGGGTTGAGATTGAGTTGGGTTTGGCTGGGGCTTGCGTTTGCGTTTGCGTATGCGTTTGGATTTCGGGTTTGGGTTTGAGTATGTTGTGCTAGCAGCAAACTTTCAGCAAGTTTTTATCAATGAGGCAAAAGCGTATACGCATAAAAAATCACATACGTAAAAAGAAAATAGAACGCATGGGGTAAGGGTTGGATGATTGCAGAGCTCGAGCAGCATAACAAAAGTATAAACCGGAAGTAATGGCATACAGACAGGCACACACACAGACACACTCACACGCAGGCAAACATACACATAGGCAAGGACTGCATGGCGTTATCATATGCCAAGTAGCGGCATAACAATACAAAATGTACAATATACCGGCCAAGGGAAGTAATGTTGGTCAACACAGCTGCCACAAACAACAACAACAACAACAGCAACAACAACAACAATAGCAGCGACAGACAACAGCAGCAACAGCATAAGCAGCAAAGAAAAAAAGAAAAAAAAATATAACATAAAAATAAAAAGAATCGAGAAAAAATCGCAAACGAAAAAGGCAAACGGAAAAAGAAAAGCAGCAAAAAGGAAAATGGCAAATGTGGCTATAAAAATAATTCGCAATGCATGCGCGCGTAGAAATTCATGCGTGTGTACCTTCGTACGGAGCCGTAACGTATGTATAGCCTGAAATTATGATTATTATCTTTTACATAATTTAACAAAATGCCGGACAAAAGCGTAGACAATGAACGCAAATTTACTACCGCAGCTTAGCAGCTCATGTTGTTGTTATTGTTGTTGTTGTTGTTATTGCTGCTGCTTCTGCTTTGCTTTACTTCACTTCACTTTACTTTGGCTGTTGCTGTGTTAGCCTTTATTACTGTTGCTGCTATGGCTGCTGCTGCTGCTGCTACTGTTGTTGTTATTATTATTGTCAATGTTGCTGTTGTTGTTGTTGTATATTTGCCTTGTGGGAGCAACAAAGTTTTACGATCGCAATCTTAGTGCGTGCACTTTATGTGCCAATGAGTCGAATGTATCGCACAGTAGACGCGCGCATAAAGGTGCGTATACGCAATATTAAATAGCATAAAGACTTAAAGGTAACACTGTCAATGGCCAAATAGCCTAAAGTCAAGCGTTCTATGTGCCTTGTGTGTACAGTAAACAGCAATCGCAGCAGCAGCAATGGCAGCAGTAGAAGCTCAGTCAGCAACGGAACTTTGAAAACATTTTCGGTCATTTACGAGGACGCTCATAATTTTTGATACGACTTCATAAAAATACGCGTAGAGACTAGTACGAGTACCTAATCTTAGGCAAATAAACTTGGCAAATGATTGCCGAAGACATAAACGCGAGTAACGATGTTTTTATGTTATCAAAAGCAAACGGATTTTGGTTTGAGCCGCAGCAGTTATTGCAATGTCAGTTTGTTGTTGCTTTGCTGTTTCGTTTCGTTTGTTTGTTTGTTTGCTTCAGCTTCTTCTTCTTATACTAAAATCTTTTCTGTTTTTTTTATTTTTTTTTGTTTCTTTTGATTTGTTCTGGTTGTTGTTGTTGTTTTTGTTTTTTTTTTGATATTTTGTGTATGAAGGAACTAAGCATTGTATTTGTAAACACTTTGCACGCTGATGTGTCTTACACAGCTGAACGGGCAGACACGCGGCAGGCAGGCGGGTGAGCACGCGGACAGTCAGGCGGCTGAGCAGACAGACAGACAGCCACGCCGGACGGACGGACGGACGGACAGGCAGGCAGGCAAGCAGGCAAGAAGGCAGACAGCTTGGCGTACAGCGTAAAAACGTTCAATGCAAACAAGCAAAAATGCTCTAAGCCTACACGTCTTACTGTCGAACTCAACTGAACTGAACTGAACTGAACTGGACTGGGCAGAGACTGTGGCTGGGGCTGCGGCTGGGGTTGGGGTTGGGGCTGTGGCTGTGGCTGAAGCTGGGTTGCCTCGTTATTACGCTTGATAAACTTAATGATGAAGTCCTATGTACGAGCTTGTTCGTGTTGAAAAGCTGCTTTAGTAGCAGAGTAAGATGCTATAAAATTGATGAAGCATAAACATGAAATTTATGGCCGGCTACCAAAACAACAACAACAATAACAATAACAACAAACAACCACAACAACAAACAACCAATACAACAACAAGACATACAGCATCCGCAGTGACATGAAAACAACAAGACACGACACAACAACAACAACAACAACAACTTATGGTAATCAAAAAGCATAGAGGGGTCAGACACTATATTGTTTTGAACTTAACTCAAATGGCTCTAAACAAAGGCAAAAGGCCACTTGAGCATTAAAACACGTCTATGGCCATCAACATTGACGAGACAAGTTGTGAGCATTTTGTCAAAGATAAAATGTATAAAAACACAGAAAAATAAAAAAAAAGAATGTATACAAAAAAATAATAAAAAAAAAAAGTGGAAATAAAAATAAAAACAAAAAGAGAACATTGAAAAATAAAAAAAGAAAAAACCTTAAAAGGTAACAAATTGTTTTTGCATTAAACGGCAGGCATACATGCGCATAGGCATAGCCAAAAAAGTGAAAAAATGCTTGTGGGCTGCTTGGTCTGACATGCATGCGAGGGTAGTCACAGTAATGCACAAACTAATGATATTAAAACACATAAGTTAAAAAAAAAAATAAAGAAAATATACAAACTTTGCCTCTTCGCATATCCTATGCCCGCATATCCTGCAGCTTATTCACCATGTAGTGAGTAATGACGACTTGCCTAAATTAGTGAGTAACTGCAGGCTCAATCGCTGCTTTGTAGGCAAAATCTCTTAATACCTAGCCATTTTTTTCAGTTTGGCAAGCGCAAAAAAGACGTGGGCGCCAAATTGACTGTCGACGTCGACTGAGACCACGCAATGAACTTTGCTTAAAATTTCAACAGTTAAGTGCTGAAAGTGGCTAATAAACAACGCAAAGCTTAAGGATTTTAAATATGATTTTATTATTATTTTCAAAGAACAAGCTGCGGGAACAGACATATATTAGTTGGGGTACTAATGTAACTACCCACGACTGCTGGCCTAGTACACAAGCGCGTAGGGGCTATTTGTAGTTTCAACTTTAAAATGACAAAAAAGTAAAACAAAAAAAAAAAGAAAAAAAAAAAACAAAAATGTTAACAAATGCCGATGTGTGTTTATGCTATGGAGACCGTACCAGGCAGACTACATGCTATGTTATGCTTATGACGTCACAGTGTGCGAGTTAAATTACGGCCAACGTTACGCAAGAGTTGTGTGCGCAAATGGCGCAACTAATGCACGCAAACGGCACACATCGTTGCTAAGCAGTTAAACATGCAATGACAACTTGCCCAAAAAGATAAGTTGGTTAAGACAAATAAGCCGTAGCGCTGCTGCTCGTCTTCTGCCGTTTTTATTTGCCGCTTTTTGTTGTTATTGTTGTTGTTGGTTTTTTTGTTGTTGTTTTTTTTCGGGGCCAAACAGCAAAGAGAACTTAAACTCGATGACAAACCACAAATCAAGCACAAAACAAAATGCTAACTGCAAAATAAATTATCCGACTTCCTAGTCCACTAGACGTCATGCCACTCTATCAACTAGGCAACAAAAACTACAACAACAACAACAACCAACACCAAAAGCATCACTGCAACAACAAGAACAACAACAACAACAACAAGAACAACGGGAATAACGAACAGCTACAGTTTATATTTTGCGCAGAGTAGAGTTTCTTGCTGTTTGTCTGCTGGTTTGCCTTTAGCTGCTTTTGCTTCTGTTTTTGTTTTTCATTTTTCATTTTCCTCCATTTTCATTTCCTTTTTTGTGTTTTTTTTTTGTGCAGTCACAACTCGCTCAAAAAACTTTCGACTGCGTATGTCGCACGGCTGCACGTCTTGATTTGACAGTTGGCTGCTGACACAAACACACAATCACACACATACACACACACACAGAGAGAGAGACAACATGACAAACGTAGAATACAAGTGAGTGTTGATTTTTGAGTATTTCATTTAACAAATGGTCCTGAAATAATTTATCACGAGATACAAACAAAAATTCACAATACGAACAATATGCAAAAATTGCTTGCACCGCCTACTGTGCCGCCGCCGTCTGCCGCGCTGCTGCCTTGGCATGCGTCTCCTGTGCATTGTACGACGTTTGATAGGTCGTATACGCTTTGCCCTCGGACGCCGCATTCTGCATTTGCTCGGCCAAATTGTTGCGATAGCCGGTTGTGGTTGCATTGCCATAGGATCGCAGGCCATCGAATTCGGTCCTTCGAAATGTCGATGCGCCCTGCTGCTTGCCCACATCCTCGGGCTGTATGCGATAGCTTAAATCAGATGTCGTTGTCATATTGTTCAGATACTTGGAGTTATCCAAGAACTTGATATTCGAAACACGCGACATCATAAAGTTGGCAAATGCTTCCTGTTTGGTACTTTTATACGCATCTGTGGCATTGCCGCTATTACCGCTCTCTGTTCTTTGCTGATAGTGCGCTCTGTAGACGCTCTGATGATGCTCGCACTGTCTGCTGCCTGTGCCTCGCGTCTGACTGTCCTGCTGCTCATCGCCGTAGCGGTTATTGAACCAACAGCCCACCAGGACGCCGTTCGAGTACTTGAAACTGCCACAGTTCTTGTCAATTTCACTAGACGGCATGTTATTTTGTTTCGGAAATATATATATTTTTCTATTTTTTTTTCGTTGTAAATTTATTCAAATTTTTTTAAAAAATATAAAACTATTAATTAGCAAAATAGTTTTGATCCAAACTGAACCAGATTAAATTGTACTCTACACTGAATCTGTCTTTTAAAAACTTTAATGCCAAAATTAACTTTGATTGCTGTGTTTCTTGGTTTTTTTCTTTTGTGATTTATGAGTTTTTCTTCTTTTTTCTTTTTCGTATATAATTTTACATGCAATGAAGTGTATTCAGTTTATGCATATGAGCTGCAGTAAGTGTTGCGTTCACATTTAATTTTTCTTATTTTTTTTTTCATATTTTGTTTTTTTTTTTTTTTTTTGCGTTTTGTAAAATGTGCACCTGCCATTTGCATAGGGCACAGCAACAACCGTGCAAGAACGCGCATGCATACAGACGCAGCAAGTATGCATATGCGCCTATATGTATGTACAGTGAAGTCAGCACAGAATTTTTGCATGCACTATAAGAAAGTTGCATTTTCTACGCTTAATTGCATATAATCGTATATACATATAACCGAAGAAATCTCCCAAACAGCATAGTTGCCAATAACGGAACAGATCTTAGTACAGGAAACATTTCAATTGCTTTTCATAATTTTTTACATATGAAATTCCCATATGTATTCCCATAACTGGACTGTTCCCATAAACGGATGAATACAACACATTTTTCCTATTATGAAAGCAGAATATACGCTGAGTAACAACAATACTAAGACAATAGACTGAAGCTATTGTAAAAGAAATTTAAAACGCTTCGCTGTGATGGCATATAAATTTGCATTAGCCAGGGTTTACAGTATGTGGCATACGTTTTTTGTGGCATGCGACTTATGCGCATTGTGAAGACACATTTTCCAGTAAATTTACATAAATGCGTTGAAAAGTTAATTCAAGTTCTGCACTTCTTGTCTGCTGCCGCTGTCTGTCCGACACGAAACGGCTGGCAAGCCTTTGAGCGCTGAGCTGCGCTTTACATTGTGATTTCACATTGTGCATTTGGCAAACGGAAATGCTTAAAAAATGCACAAGCAGCTGCTGCTACATTCCGGTGAATTTCCGGCGCAAAAGGCGCAGGCGACACTCGGTAGTCGGCAGACCATAATCGGTAGTCGGTAGTCAGTAGACGGCAGTCGGCAAGGCCTGCAACTGGCAGTTGTTGAAAAATCACTTTTAATTTATTTAATTGTATATAAGTATGTATGTATATATGCGTGTTAAAAATTATGCTGTAATGTGTTCGAATAACTGAGTGTGAGTATGTAACTGTGTGTGATTAATAAAATGAACACGTCACATGTGCATAAGCGGTGACACATCAACTTGCATAAACGATTTGGCGCACAAATAGGCTACAAGGAAAACCAACAACAAGCACGAAAAGACCCCCTAATAAGAATACATGTTATATAAAAACATTTAACAAATTTACAGAAGATTTTTAGTTTTTTTTTTTTGAATTAAATTTTTTGTTTTGTTTTGTTGTTTTCAACACAAAAGTTGTTACGAGATAAGGCATGTGTCGCGCATTGTATCGATATGGACCAGCACTGATTTAAAACAGCTGCGCGTGTCAGCCTCAGAGCACACGCACATACACACACACACAAACCAACATGCGCGAAAAAAAAGCACAAAGTTCATGTCATTTAATTGAATTTTTTGCGAGCTGTACACAAAAAAAAAAAAAATCTGCATTTGTTTGCCTTTGGTCTGCTTAAAAAAAAAAAAAAAAAAATTATGCTCAAACAAAAAAATAAACAAAAATACATTCAAGCGTATAAATGCAAGCCAAAAAATGTCGGCAAAAATTAAGAAGAGAAAAATAAAAAAATAGCGAAATTAATTTTAGCTTTTATCGGCTTAAGTTTTTTTATTTATTTCGTTGTTTTTTTTTTTTTTTTTGTTTTTTAAGGACATGCATGCAGACAGCACACCATAATCCGGTCGTAGCATAGCTCAGCACAGTATAGCACAGCAGTGGCTGAGCGGTGACAGAGCAGCGAAGAGTAGTGACAGCGGCTGGAGGCGCAGGCGAAGGCAGAGGCAAAGGCAGAGTGGAGTAGCAACTTTGTTAGCATTACGTTGATGAAATTTAAATTCCGTTGAAGTGGCAACTCCTTGCGCGTCACAGGCATTTGTGCATAGCTAAGCAACTGTTTGCACTTAATTAGAGCGCAGAAACGAGAATTTTAAGCGCACACTAACACAAACACACACACATTTATATATATATATATATATATATATATGTATATACTTGTATATATGCCAACACATGATACACAAAATTATGCATAGAGCAGCAAAGCAATTGAAAATCTCAGATCTCTCTCAAAAGCAAAAGCCGAGCATACATTTTCGTTAATGACTTTAATGGCAGCCACAGCAAATATGAAATCTGCTTAAGCAGCCATTCCAGCCAGGCCAGCACAGCAGACATTGCATTGTGCTGCAGAATGTGGTGCTGCTGAAGTGTTTAATATTTCATTAACATAAAAATAACTTTGGCCACATTTAAGGCATTTTAATGCAAGTTAACACAATGCGCGTGTTGCCACTTAATGCGCGCGCGTGTATGTGTGTGTGTGTGTGTGTGTTTGTGTGTGCGTGTGTGTGTGTGTGTTGGCCACTTTTAGCCACTTGCGTGTCGACAGCAAGGATACTCGTATAAGAACAGTATATGCGTTTTCTTTGTTGTACTTGTGCCTAGGTCCGCTTTGCCGTTGCTGTTGCTGTTGCCATTGCTGCTGCTGTTGTTGTTGTTGTTATTCTGTGTATCCTGCAGAGTCAGTGTGAAATGTTATGCTGCTGCGTATACGCGATTTCGGATTTTTTAATTCAGCTTAAAAGAAGAATATAAATAAATAAATGAATAAACGACGCGTGGCTGCTTTCATTGCGTTTGGCAGCGGCCGTGTGGAAGTGCCAGTGCTACGGTACGCAGTCCTGCAGTCTGCAGCCTGAAGAGACTAAAATGATTTATTTCTCTGGCGTCAGACAGCAGAAAAGGTTCAAGTTAATAAGCAGCAAGCAAAAGAAAATTCATAAAAACAAAAAAAAACAAAAAAAACCATATCAAGTGCTTTTTCGCGCGTTGCCTGGCATTGTGGCAGAAATGTCAGCAATATAAATATGCTTTATGGCTTGAACGGTTTTAAATGTGTTTTTAATTAAATGAAGAACACAAGAAACCAAACAAAACCAAAAAAATCAACAAAAACCAAAACAATAATGTAAGCACAAAAGAAAACCAAAAGAAAAAAAAAAAAAACGAAATTAAGAAAAGCAGTCTTTGGCAAACTGCTGTGAAAATGCTAAGAGATGAATATTTTTCACTATGCTAAAATTTATATATGTAAGCTGATGTAGCGTACAATTGAGCGAAATGCTGTTCAAGGCCTCTTGCATATTTGCAAAATGCTGCGCACATCAATGCGCTATAATACATACATACTTTCATATTTATATAATGGAAACCTGAGTCCTGGCAGCAGCTAAAAGTCACTTGGGGCCATGTCAGTTGCATAGAAAACTTGCGAAATGATACTAAGGTTTTTCTTTTTTCCCCTTTAATATTATTTGATTTTTTTTTGGTTTTTTTTCTTTTCTTGTTGTTTTCTTCAACTGTATGACTACTTAAATAAACCTTATAGTTTTTACGCGTATCCACATATATGCATGCATATGTATGTATATGGCTAAGAGGTGTGCTTTGTGCTTGGCTATGCTGTTAGCTTAACAAAAGCATTTGATGACCTTTAAGCTGCAGGAGCTGCTTCTGTTTTTTTCTTTTTTTTTTGCTTCGCTCGTTTGTTCAGCTGCACTACGTGGGTAAGTGTCGGTGGCGATAATGATGATGATAGATTTTTCACAGCAGCAGCAGCACAAAGCAAAGCCACACCCAATAAAATATCAAACAGAAAAAGAACAAAAAACTAGAAAAGGAAATAAAGATAAAAAAAAAGCAAAATTAAGTTTAAAGCATTCAGCATTGAACTGCATACAGTAACTGACATCTATAAAAGCTTATGGTAAAAAAGCAATAGCAATAAAAATAACAACAACACAATGGCTGCCAACCTTGGAAACTCAATTGCGAACGCGTTAATCACATGTCGATAATTTAAATGATTAAAGAAGCAAAGAAAACAAAAAAAAAAAAAAAAATAAATTAAAAATATAAAGAGGATATAAAAATAAAAGGATACCTAGATTTACACGTAACACGGCGTCATTGCTGCCCATGTGTGTGTGTGTGTGTGTGTGTGTGTGTGAACCTGTGCGGTTATACGTGCATACACTTGATACGTATAGAATAACGTATTAAATGTACACCTTTAACGCACACACACACACACATGTACATGCACATACACATGCACATGCATACATACTCGCCCGCCTGTCAATGGGTAATGCATTATGCGCCACGGCATTTTGCAACAACAAGGACACAGCGTCACAGCAGCAGCGCCAGAGTGCAGGCAACTTTGCGCCTGTCTTCAGGCTTCAGGCTTCGCTGCAACATGCAGCATGCATTGTCCTGATCCTTTTCCTGTCCTTGCTGTTTGCGCCCTTGTTGCACTGTGCACTGTGCACGGCTGTTGGCTGCTGGCAGTTGGCAGTTGTGAGTTTCCAGTTGCCAGTTGGCAGTTGCAAGTTGCGAGTTGCGAGCTGCGACTTGCCAGCGAATTTCGTCGCGTTGCCTTGGCAATTTCGGTGGCAAAGTACAAAACGAGCGACCATTAATTATGAAGCTACTGACACTTGCAACGGTGTGCTGGACATTAACAAATTGTTTGCCATTTTTTAATTAATGCAAAGCTTCACTACTATCCAAGTCGACAAATAGCAAATAAAAAATTTAACACAATAATAACAACAACAACAACAACAACAAGAACAACACAAGACAACTGAGTTATTTTAAAAAATTAAATATTGCATGCAGTGCCACCTCGCATAAGTGAACTTGACAGTTCACATTTCTGTAAAGCTGAATGCAGGCTTTAGAATTTATGTTTGCCCTTTTCAATGAAATAAAAATCAACCTGCAGCTGCCTTTGTGCTTTCTCTTTCATAGCCTAGAAATGTCTCAACGTCACTTCCGCTGAATGGTTACCTGAGCCTTGGCATCTGAATTACATTATTTAATATATTTTCAAAAGAAACAAAGCTGTTAGTTTTGCTTTGCTTCGTTGCTGCAGCTGTTGCGTTACTGCCAGGACATAGTTTGCTGCTTCGTGCAAAGCTTTTTTTTAGCTCTAAGCACTACTACGGTAAGCTATAGTGTGTTTGCATTTACGACAGAAAATGTTTAAAACAGATTTATATCAGATAAATTTCTTCTTTTGAATTACTGTATTTAAATATGATTTTTTTTTTTGCAAAAACAAACAAAACAAAGAAAAGAAAAACAGAAAGCTAGGGCTTTATAAAATACCCTGTACCCAATCTGAAATTCAATAAATTTTTGTTTGTGTTCATATTTTGAAAAACAAACAGGTTTTGTTTTTGAGTAAGTGTAGTTTTTCGGCCGATCGTTCCTATGGCAGCTAATTATATTATAGGTCAAATATCGAAAAAACAAAATAAACTCGTTAACATATGTTTATAGATTAGAATAGTCTTTGGTGGTAGCAGGCCTAAGTGTTTCCGAGTTCCGTTTGCTCATACGGACAGACAGACAGACAGACGGACATGGCTAGATCGACTCGAATTTCGATGCTGATCAAGAATTATAAACTGTATTAACTGTCACGCCTGTTTCTGCCTGTTACATGCATTTGCACAACTTTAATATTCCGTTTACCATTTTTTGATACAGGGTATAAAAAAAAAAAAAAATGAATTTAAGTGAATTATGGCTCGTTAATATCATCATGTGAAATAGAAAAATTAAAGTTGAAAAGTTTTACAAATTATTTCAATTAATTGTGAATAAACGGGATGACATTATGCTATACAGAAAAAGTTGACGTAATTGTTGCAAAATTGTTTGAGTTCACATATGCGCATAATTTTTGAGTTACACATTTGCAAGGTACACATATGCGACGACTTACTGTATAAAAAATAAAATAGCAGCAAGAAACTCTTACATCATTTGCTTTAAAATGCATTCAGCCATGCTGTGTTAATTATAGTCAGAAGCCACAAAACTGTTAACCATTTTTTTTTTTTGTTATTATGTTTCAATTTTTTTTTGCATAAAATAATTAAAAATAATATAATGAAATCAAAGTATGCAAGTTCATTAAAAGTTCATTTTACTTGGCAGTCATTAAGCAAGCCATGAGATTTAAATGTTAATTTTTTTTCTGCGCTTTTTGCACTATACATTTTGCCGTAATATTTCATTGCGGTATCTGCCGTGAAGCATTGCGTTGTACATTATCAGAATATCGCAGTGCAACGGTAAATGTTTTGATTTTGTTTTTTTTTTTGTTTTCGTTGCTGTGTTTGTTGTACACATTTCACTTTTTGCTATCATTTTAATGTCGCAGCCATTGTTTTTATTTATCGCAGCGTGACAGTGGGGCCCTGTTCAAAATGGTTATTACGCTAAAAGCCTGCGACGACGCGCATAGCATTGAAAGCAGAAGTTGCATGCTACAATGACTGCTTTCTTGTTGTTGTTATTGCTGCTGTTGTTTTCGTTAAATAAAGTACATAGGAATATATGAATGCACTATATGCTGAAAGTGAAATTGAAAATTGCAAAAGCATTGAATTGTGTGCAACAGACTTCAGCAGCAGTTAGCTAATTAGTTACTGAGTTGCGAAAATTATTAATTATGATAAATATGTGCCACCATAAAAATCAAAGCAGCAAGGCAGTTGCATTAGTCTGCCAAACAAATATTAATTAATATTTAAATATATACAAACACTTCATTTGCTTTTTACATGAATTTGAAATAACACCACTTAAAAAGTCAATTTTTTTTCTTTTTACACAAAGTGTTTTGATTTAAAACGCTATTAAATATATAATGAACTTTTTTTTTTTTTTTTTCTATTATTTTCCATGCACTTCTTTTATTCACACTACTCATAAATTTTACATTTTAAATAAGCATTATATTTTGTATATGTGATATTGCAGTCTTATGCAAACATATGCGTTTATTGTTAGAATGGAACAATGAATAAAATTTTGTTTGGTTTATATAAGTTTTTTTTTTTTAAATTAATGAATTTTTGATATTATTTTCCTTTTTCAAAACATAATTAATTTTTTTAATTTAAAATTATTATTTATAATATATTTAATGCAATAAAATGGAAAATAAATTCTCAAGCGATCCCTAATGATAATTTTTTAATATTGTTTATTGTAAATTGCTGAATTAGGTCTGAAATCAATCTAATATTTTTTTTAAGAAGCCAATACATTTTTTTATAATTTTTTTACAAACAAATCTATCATGTAAAAAAAAAATATACATATGCATATGAATATCAGTTACCGTATCTTAATTAGCACAAAAAAGAAAGAAAGCAGTGAATACTACATTCAACTATGTTTACAATTTCGCAGCATTCTATTGTATTTAAACATGCTTTGACAGATAAATACTATTGATTGACTTATTGCATACCTAGCAACATTGTTTGCTGTAAAAGAGCCCAGTTCCCTTGGTGCATAGAATTTGTCTGTCAAAGCGCAAGGCTAAACAATAGCAACCGCCTGTAAATTTCTGCATAAAACGTTGACTGCAGGTGTGCAGGTGTCCAGCTGCGATTGACCATTGTTTTCCTCTGCTAAGATAATCCTTTATTGCGGTAACTGCCAAGCACTGCAATTTCATTACAAACGAACGTCAGCTATGAGCCGTGACTTAGGCATGAGCTCTAGTCGGCGTAGTGCAACTTTCCATGACGCAACCAGGTACACACATTTTAAATTTTAAAGCATCTGCAGCATTGTTTGCCTTACAAATGCTTGCTCTAAGCAGTTTTATTCATATACGACTTTGCATACATTTTTCCAAGACAGAGCGTAGCTAAAAAAAAAAAGTAGGGAAAAGTTAATAAAAGTATCCAACATACTCAATAAACATTAAAGCATTCAAAGTAATTCACGCAAAGCTGCTAAGCATTTATTTTGCACGGTCAACTTAATGTGGCATGCTGCCGACTTGCCAAATCACCGCCAAAGCATATGTAACCAAACAAAAAGAAAAAGGAAAAGGCTGCGTGACAAATCGTCGTCGCATGTCAGCTTTAAGTGTGCGACATAAACGTTTTTCAAATTGTTAATAAACTGTGCCAGTTGCTAAGTAATGCCATCGGCATGCCTCTGACTCCAAGCGTGTATATGTGTGGGTGTGTGTTTGTGTGTGTATGTGTGTGTGTGTGTACTGTGCTAAGCTGCTTTGCATGCTTTTGTGTGCTAAGCCTTTTTTATGCGCAGCTTAATTACACGCTTCGCTGCAAGAAGAACAACTTTGCCAAGTGCTAAGCGCCTAAAGATGAATTCGAGCGTTACTTGATACCTGAAATATTGCAATTAAAAAATGGCAGCAAAAGCAAAAAAA